>VMBQ01005630.1:22030-64837 GCA_007657795.1 Dreissena rostriformis | reverse complement strand
GTTCTAAAATACCTTATTTTTTACAATTATTAGTTTATATAATATAATCGTTGTGTTCTTATCTTCATATTTAAATAGACAATCCATGACGGTTATATAGGTAAACTCAAATAACAGAATCCCAATTGGCATTGTAGTTGTCGATAAATACGAAGGGACTAATATACTTTTTTTGTTAGCTATGTGGATAATAAACCATTTTTATTTCTTAAGTACACGTTGGTTTCTAGGGCGATTATCATGTCATCTGTTGCAATAAAACATGTATTTTAGTATTAATAAAAAAATGCCATTCAATTTATATTAATAAATAACCATCCAGCAGAACTGGTGACACACAAAACAAAAAGAAAGTGCTGTATACCTTGTTTAACAGCAGATTGATTATCTTTGTATAGATATCAAAGCATTCAGATACGCATGACTTATAAATATGATATAACATAATCGTTCGTATTGTATGTGCACAGAAGTTTGCAATAAGAACTCGCACGACATTTATACACTAAAGTATTCCAATAGTTTCGAACAACCTAACTGGATTTTTCAATGTTTGATTTCTCCAAACAAGACAACAACAAGGAGATTAAACATTAGAAAATAATTCTAACACGACTAAAAGAGACTTATCAAAACCCCGATTTTCGTACACTGGATATTAATACACTCNAGACATATTTATATAAAGCTGGTTTCACGATGAAGATCACTGACAATGACATAAATTGTATTACGTATAAACAATGATTGAATGCGTCTGTGTCAGCAAAACTTGTTTCTGGTCATTTTGACGCTTGAGACTCTGACAAAAAAACGCATATAGAGACATCGAAGCACCTGAGAGCATCGTATTTGACATTGAAGCCTTGATCTGGGAAACCGGGCTTAATGAATGTGCCTCAAGTGTCGTCCCAGATTAGCCTGTGCAGACCACTTAACGCACATGCACTTAGCCGAAACCAAGGCTAATTTAAAAAGGAGAAGTACGACGAATACGGAATAATTTAATGTATTCTATGGAATAGCATCTGTAAACACGAAACATAAATCCCGTAGACACCAGTACCTTTCATCGTCAAATGTGTTGGATAACATCTAGTAGGCAAACTAAATAAGGAATCTTATAGAAGGTTATTACATTCTTTTAGGAAATTTTATTGTCGTTAACTAACATTGGTTGAACAGTTCATGAAAGTAAAGATGATGTTTTTTGATACATTAATACAAGATGCTGATCCAAAACCTCCTATATAATCATCTTTACCTTGTGGCAAATTGATCGTCTGTAATAGCAAATAGTTTAGGAATTCAGAGAAGTAAACCTGAGGGTTTTGATACTTACAGAAAATATGTTGTAAGTGAAATGTCATGTTTGTCTTAAATGATCTAATACCTCTTTTTCTATAATCCAATATCCAATGAAAAAAAATGAAGGATCTGACGCAAGCTGTTCATATCATATTTTATTCAAAGAGTTATAAGGTGTGTTCGAACGCGAAATAATATATTTATATTCAAATATATGTAAATAATTAATTCATTTATGTGTCATGGTTCAAACGTTCTTTGAGCAAACCAATTTCAAGATGTCGGAAGTGCAGACAATTGCAACGGTCATCAGACAGCTTCAATGTGATAAAGGCATTTCCGATTAGCCTGCATTCGATCGCGACAAGGAATCTGTAACTCTGCAGTTCTAGCAACATGTCTTACAACTTAATTACATACAGATCAAGAACATTGAGACTGCCTTTGATGCTAGTTAATTATTAGATAGGATTCACCAACATTCATTTAAGTTTAGACGCAACTGAATTCACAATGTCGCAATTGCACACAATTGCAACGGTTATCGGACAGATTCAAGGTCGTTATTTCATTTTCAATTAGTCTGCTTGCGATCTGGACGACACTAACTCTTCAGTTCTAACGACATTCCTAACAACTTCATTACATACGGATCAACAACACTAAGACGGCCTTGGATGTTGCGTGAAACTATCAACCAACATTCATTTACGTTTAGACGCAACTGAAAAACAGGTTGTTCAACAGCAAAATATCACATTAAATTGCTCTAAAATAATTTTACACGATCCATATGAACGAAAAATAAGTTCACATAACAGCTTACTTTATTTTAATCACTCCAAAGCGTGTATATATGCTAAACAACGAATATAGTGTATACAATACATTAAAATACACGCATTTTACTCGATCCAATGCCATATTTCACATTAAAACATGAATACCTCTTTATATATTACGTATTCTTGTTTTGTGTTGTTCAGTCATGTCACCTTATTCAACAGTGAACACATTTTTCACGCGTATCTTTTGACGTTGTAAGCTATATTTCCAGAGTAATCATAATCGCTTTTGAATGCCCTTTCGTATCATAAAGCGAGGCATGCTTTATTATTAATGCACTAAAAGCCAGTCGTTAAATTATTTTATTTTTTCATTGTCTTACAATTTGTTACACAATAAACAAATATGCCACATATACGTTTCATGGAAACAAAAGAAGAAAGACGTATATTAGTTAACCTCAATCGATTGCGTTTAACATTCTCTGTGCATCAAACTTCTCCAATGACATTTATTGTTGAGATGGCACTTGCAAAATGACAAAAAATGAGCAGAACAAATTCTACTTCCGGAGTTCGCTTGCTTACAAACTATAAGTTCAATATTACAAGCTGCTCAAAGTTTGAACGAGTTAAGCGTCGCTGTAAGAGCATACATCTCTTAAGCAGCGGACTCGGGTTTAATCACCACACGCCCTTAAAAGTATCCGACGATTCAGGAATCGTATTTGGCAAACATTATCCAATTACCTACCGAAACGTGATAGTCTATTTGTAAAAAGGATTTTCCAAAACCGTATTTTAGTTCAATGTATTAATATAAGTATTATACTATCAAATGATGCTTCGTGATCATGATGGCGATGACGACGACGAAGACGACGAAGGAGGAGGAGGAGGGGAGGAGGAGGAGGAGGAGGAGGAGGAGAAGGAGATGAAGAAGGAGAAGGAGGAGGAGGAGAAGGAGGAGAAGGAGGAGGAGGATATTTTGTATTGGAGCCTTTCCCTGGAAAAACTGGTCTTAATGCATGTTCGTCAAGTGTCGTCTCATATTAGCCTGTACGGTCCGCACAGCTTAATCAGAGACGATACTTTCCGCTTTTATGGACTTTATCGTTTGAAGGAAGTCTCTTCTAAACGAATATATACAGTCTAGGCGGAAAGTGTCGTCCATGATTAGTCTGTGCGGGAACTTCACAGGCTAATCTTGGACGACACTTTACGCACATGCAATAGGCCAAAACCAAGGCTCAATTAAAAGGAGAAGTGCGACGTATACGGAATAATTATACGTTTATACCAGCCATACACATGGAAAATAGATCCCGGAGACAACAGTACCTCTTTTCGTCAAATATGTTGGATTTTGACTAATATCTAGGTAAACTTAAAAATGGATTCCAAAAAAAGATATCCATTCCTTGGAATTAATTGTCTGTTACGAACAATGGTGGAGTAGTGCAGATACTTTAGTACAAGATGTTGTAATTAAATTGTCATGTTTTGTCTTTAATGACCGAACACCTCCTATATAAT
The DNA here is from genome assembly GCA_007657795.1 of Dreissena rostriformis. Taxonomy (NCBI): domain Eukaryota; kingdom Metazoa; phylum Mollusca; class Bivalvia; order Myida; family Dreissenidae; genus Dreissena; species Dreissena rostriformis. The sequence continues at coordinate 61,208 of VMBQ01005630.1, read as the reverse complement.
CCAATATACAATGCAATGACAAAGCATAAAAGATCTGACCCGAGCTTTTCCTGTCATATTTTATTAAACAAGTGTAGGGGGTTTGTTCGTTCGCGATATATTTGTATTCAAATATATGTTAATCATTCATTCCTGCGTTTGTCGTGGTCCTAACGTTCTTTGAGCAAACCAATTCAAGATGTCGCACAATCACATCTTTGCAACAGTTATGTGAAAGCTTCAATGTCGTAATTGCATTTACAATAAGTCTGCATTCGATCGGGACAAGACATCTGCAGTTCTAGCGACATTTAATTGCAAGTCCATTACATACGGATCAAGAACATGAAGACTTTCGTTGATGCAAAGCAATTATTTAAAAGCATTTACCAACATTAATTTAGTTTGAAAACGAACTGAAAAACATGTTGTTCAAGCAACCGAAAATCACATGGTTAAATGCATTTGTTTTAGATTATACTGAACGATTATAATCATTTAAACGTATGTTTACATGATAAAAAGTTCACTTAATCATTTCAAACTGCGTATAACTGACAAATAACGCATCTAGGATATGCCATATAATACTATAATAATCAATACATGCATGTTTTTCAATCCAATGCAACGTTTTACACAAAACACGAAAATCCGTTTGTTCACTTTATTTTCCTCTTTTTTTTCGGTAATTTCACATAATGAAAAAGTTAACATATTCTTTACATGTAACCCTTTATTTAGCATATGAGTGGCCTAACACATAGGGTATATGTTTGATTGCGTTAGATTCGTTTAGTGCTTTTCTATCATTGTATGGCAATTTATGTAAGAGTGTACAATCTACATTTTATTTCTCCTCAATAAAATGATAACGATATTTGATTGAAGAAACTTTTCAAGTTGACATGTATCACCTTCCTTATCGTATTTATACTGTTCTTTAGAAGGCCCACATGACCCGTGTATCGGAAGCTGTATCGTCTTTGACATGGTAAAAAACACAAGCAAAGGTGTATTAACACAAATCACATATCAAATGTAAACGCGTATTGTATTATGATGATATATACTGAAATTATTTGAAACAAATATAATTACGGATTCTTCCTGAAAGTGCATGACTTGAATAATGTATGCTTATGATAATGATATTAATTCTGATGATGCTGTGATGTTTATGATGAATATGATACTAATGCTTCATCTGCTGCTGCTGATTCTGCTTCAGCTGCTGCTGATGATGATAATAATACTGATGCTGGTGTTGATGATAATAATGATACTGCTGCGGATACTGATAATGATGAATGTTGCTAATGATGATGATATTGATACTTCTATTGCTGCTGATGTTGCTGCTGATGATGACAATGATGATGATGATTAATATATTATTGATACCGATTCAGCCATGCAATATGCATTGCGATATTCCTTGGCATTATTTCATTATGCATTAACATCTTCGCCTCCTAGGAGAGTATCTCCACTAGAATCTGATAACGAATTGACATGTAACATTAATCATCGAGGTTGTAACAATCTGCGCTTTGCATTTTATGAAGTGTTGCTAAAAGCATCATTGAATGAAACCAAAGAAGCCTTAAAAGCATTTGTGAATAACTTTTCGTAAACTACGAGTTGTCATTGGTTTATTGATCAATGGTTTGAAATACAAATAATAACAATATTTATATGTGGAGTCAACAGTTTGTTTGTTGATATCAATTTGTCATAATGTTTACCTAGTTCTTTTGCGTTATGAAATTAAAGTAAATTTATTCTTCACTAGCATTTTAATAATTCGTCGAAAGATTTTAAACGAGTTACAGTTTTGGTCAATTCTTTGATGATAAAGAGAGTTATTAATCGAAATATGTTTAGTGCATTATGATTCGAGCCACAAAAAGTTGCTGTCCGTTGCTTAGACCGAGCTGTGTACAATTCACGCCTTCGAGTAACCATGACTGGTAAACTGTCCGATAAATAACGATACTATTAGACATATTTTAATAATAACATAATCAAACATCTCACTTTGCTTTGCATAAGTTTTTGGCTTATTTCATCATTATTAACGCGTAATTTAATAACGTTAAGTGCGTTCTTTGTATAAACTATTATACAGATCATCGAGTAACATGTCAGAATGTTGGTGTGTTGTTACCCAAGTTTTTTGTAATTGTCAAGTAACGTGTTCATTGAACTAAGATTGTTGCTCTAGTTTATGTACAAAGCCAAAACACGTTTTTTGACCTGTCTAAAGTATCGATATTCATAAAAGTTATGTTTGATAGTCGAACATGTCTGATATGAAGGCCAGATATATAATTGATTTTCCAGAACATCATTCCGTTCGTCACGTAAGTCTTTACTTATCAAGTGTTGGAATGAACTGCGCGTAGAAACCATTCCACCACTCGGCATCATGATGTATGGAATGGACATTTTTACAACAGCACGGTATATGCTTTTAAGAGGTATTGTCTAGTTAAGTATGTTTCCCACGAATGCAATCTACATACAGTGTATGTAAATATAGTGGAACAATATAAGACGAGTGTTATAGTATATTGCGGAACATGTAAGAAGAGATCCGACATAGTTGTATTGTAGCCCAGCAAGTTACTACATGTATATGGCGTTAATGCACATTCGATCGTGAATAAGTTGAGAGCAATATAATTGAACACTCGTATAAATTCTGGGTCAGATATGAGGTTGGTCGCTATTTTTAACCGGTGGAATTTTGTCCTTTTATCAGTTTCATTCGAAGTATTTTTAAAAGAGTATTGTTCATATTGTGCGGTTTTGAACGAATTAAATTGCTGATACAGCTGATTTTAATATTATTCTGGTATAATTCCTTCTAATATTTATGTGCATTATTTTGTGTATTTTTGTATCAATCTGAACTCCATACTACTCATACATCATGTTCGCTCGTATATTCCAAATATAAAACGCCAGAAATGTAAGAAACCACCCGTAACCGATACACGGTTGAAAACCTTTATGGTCAAAGACTGGTTGAATTGATACAATGCAGGTCTAATAATTATTACATTCCACAAAGAAGCCAACATGCATTAACGTCATGTTGATTAATATAGAATAACAGGTTGTTTTCCTGTCGTTTTCTATAATATCATGTGAGACATGTAATAAAATAAAGTCGAGGCTTACCGAGCTGTTTTTTATTCGTGCAGATACTTATAAACTTCTGACCGATAACCTTGTTTTCTGTTTATCATACTTAAATGTCCCCATTTTTTAACACATTATAAAATATAATCGCTACGACGCTGCGTTGTAGCGGGAATGAATATGTTGTAGAACGTCTGAGGTGTTTATACTGAAGCAATTAGCACTTGCGGTATATATTTGTAAAATACTTTTCACTGTTTTTGTTTCTGTTGTGTGTAAAATATATTTTATATTGGTAACACAGTGTTTGTTTTGTTGAATCCGATTCGTTTTTACCAATAATGATGCCCTTATATTCTATTCCGAGCAATATAACGTACCTCTAAATATAAACGATTCAATCGGACTCTTTTGTTTAATGTCTATCTCAACGTGGTGTTCTGATAACACGAGGAATTCGGGACAACAATCCAACGCTTTAACCCTTTGCATGCTGGGAAATTTGTTGTCTGCTAAAAATGTGTCTGCTGAATTTCTAAAATTAGCATTTCTTCATTTTTTTCCCAAAGAATACTATCAGAATAGCAAACAGTTTGGATCCTGATGAGACGCCACTTACTGTGGCGTCTCATCTGGATCCAAACTGTTTGCAAAGGCCTTCACAATTCGGTTCCAGCTCTGAAAGAGTTAAACATGTTTTAGTACAATCGAACTCTTCACATAAACTACCCCCATTTGTTGTTATACCGAGACTCAACACAATTCAAAAGCCATTTCTACGTAGCTCCCCGTCGAATATTCTTAGTCTGATTTCAAAATTAAGAACTACGCGTTATGGGAAACTTTCTTATTGCATACGCGTAAAGTGTCGTCCCAGATTAGCCTGTACAGTACACAAAGAGCTCATATGGGACAAAACATCCCGCTTGTATACAATAATTCGTTTGAAGGAAGTCAGTTCTAGACAAAAATCAAGTCTGGGCGGACGGCAAAGGCTAATCTGGGACGACATTTCAAGCACATGCATTAAGCCCAGCAGGCTAAAATATATTCTACGGTAATTCATGTTTATATTACCGCCGATGCGACGGAATTAGTTGATAGAATACCACAACAATAATCAAGTGTCAGGTGAACTCAGCATCGTTAAATGTAGTATGCTGTTAATGTTTTAATAAGAATAGTCATATTCCATAAGCCCTAACTGATGTATTACACGTATTTTTCATATTTATACGCTCAATTGACTACATGTTAACATTAACAGTCGTTTTCTTGAGTGAACAATTTTACACATATCCTCTGGTTTCGATCGAATATTATTAATATGTATATTTTCATGTTTTCGAGCTTTCTCTGTACTTTTGTAAAGATCAAGAAAACTTACATATTATTATGTTAAATATGTTATTAATCTCACCACTATGCAATTAAGTATTAGTAAATGCAATACAATTGAACTCGTATATTATGTATGCTACTATGCCCGCTCATAGTTTCCGTTTTACCTCTTTTAGACTGTAACAGTTTAAATTGTGCAATATAACTCCAAAATTTAAATTATTTTTATATTTTATTATATATTAAATATAATATATAATAACTAGAATATACTATATTCATGCTTTAATATATGTTATTATGTTTTGAACTTGTTAATTCGTGGACTGTTTGTCTATTGTATATTGTAAATTATGTTATATAATTATCTGGGAGAAGATCCAGATAATGTTGCAAAAACTTGTAATCCAATCCCATGCATATTTGATGCAATAAATACGTTTAAATTATTGTATATAAAATAAACCTAATACATATATGTACATGTAATAAAATCAACTTTATTCAACACAAATTAGTTTTATTAATTCTGCATTAATCAATCTTATTTGAATTTTAATTCAGAAAGAATTCGGAAATCTAATAAAAAATCGTCTCTTGCACTTAAACGCATCCATCAACTAACTGAATTTTTTAACTAATGATCATAATCATGGAGAATATATACTTATGTAACGATCCGTCCCTTATATATATACAACAACNTAATATATATATATATATATATATATATATATTTAAATTCAACAAAAATTAATAGCATACACAATTTTGCAACGCAACATAAATTATAGAACGACTGCTATTAAAGCAGAAGTCAGTTGATATTCCAACGTCACCAGACATTTGATACAACAAACAATAGCATACATATGTTACGCATTTAAGAAATGAACACATTTGACTTTTCAGCTCGGTAAAGACCACATTTTGTTTATATATTTTGCGTTTATTTCCTGTACAATGTGTCGATACATTTATTTATCTTACAAATCAGCTCATGTTAAAACCATCATTTTTCTGTTCGGTTCTATAAAAAAAAGCCATTCAGTCATTTGCTGAAAGACGCTTTCATGCTTTTTAGACTTCTCTTTGTCGCGACGATTCGTTCATTCATACACTTCTCCATAGAGATATACCATGATTAATGCGCTATATAATGCATTAGTTTCTGTCTGTTAACGTATTCATATTTAAAAACTGTCATTGTTTTGCTGAAAGACGCATTGAAGCTTTATATAATATTCATTTGCAACATATTTTAGTATGCATCGGTGCAAGTTCTAGGCTCCATAAGATGTATTGCGTATACAATGCTAACATCCATTCGTGTTTGACAGATTGTGTGGCATGAATATTATCTACAGTGTGCTGTAAAAATTAGAACGGATAGTTAGTAACGATTGCAAATGGAGAAGGTAGTATCATCAATATTGTTGACATTAACAACTGAATTACTTAGATATAAAAATTCACTTAGTCTAGAATATGGGTTTCAATATTAAATTCAAAGTGATTCGTTCAGACTCAATCAAGTAAACCGGGAAAACCGGGCTTAATGCATGTGCGTAAAGTATCGTCCCAGATAAGCCTGTTGAGCCGCACATTTTAATCAGGGACAACAAATTTCGCCTGGTCTTGAATTTCGAATGACTTCATTCAAACGAATTATTCCATAAACTGCACAGACCAATCTGAGACGACACTGTACACACATGGATAAAGCCCGGTTTTCCCGAGGCGAGCTTAAATTCGAATTTTGCTGGCGCCATAATGTAAACATTCTAGGTGGATAATATTATGAAACGTGTATGAAACTATTAAACTACAATAAAAGAAATGAATAATAAAGAATAACAACATAAGGTGGCTGTTCGTTTGGATGCGATGTATTAAGAAACATAAGTATACGATCCTTATTATCAACTAACAAATGAAAGCATCGCTACAGTATTTAAATCCATTTTATTTTCAACAAATCATCCCGCATGTATGACGGAAAATCTTGAAGTAAAGGGCGTATGAAAGAATAAAATAATGTTATCCGAAAATATTGTTTCTTTACAGGTAGATGTTGGAAAACTAACACGAATTTATACAGTTTAGTAGCTTTATACACATGTTGAAGCATTCGTCGGGAAATGTATCAAAGCGTATATGTGGCCGTCATTTAATGTCATATCACGGTGAAAATTGAGATAATACATTGAAGCTGTAATCATTATAACAATCGTCATTATAAAGTGGAAATGAAGCAGATCAAAACTGTTCTCAACAAACGAAAAACCGCGACAATAATAGGCATTTATTTACTCTGAACTACCCATAACTTTAAATTATCATATTTGCGGTTTTCAAATAAATTAATTGTTATGTCTTTACATATCCTTTATGTAATAACTGATATAATCTCGTTTCGAAGTTTTATTTGAACATGTATTTTTTAAGTTTACGTTCATTCAAACTGTTGAGTTTTAATTATTTTTTTACCTACAACGAAGACTGCACATTTCAATAATGGCTTTAAAAACTTATTTACAGTTAAAACCATTGAGGATGTAATCAACAATGTACATGGATATTAAATATATGAATATTATGGACATTCAATAAAATAAATAATTCATCCTAACAGACGGATTCGGTACCTGAAAAAAAACATTTTTTACCAAACATATGAATTCCTCGCGAAACATATTTAATATAACCACTATGCGTGCAGTCACACTAAAGCATATGAGGTTTTCTGTTTTCGCACTAAATGTCTGAATACAAGCAGATGCACGGTCGTTTATATGATGACATCATGTATTTGATGGTCATAAAACAAACCACTGTGTACTCGGGAGAAAATATCAACCTTATCACACTGTGTTAAACTAATTGTCTTTCAGCCAGAAAATAAAAGATGCCGGGCATTCCATCGCGTTCAAAGTTCAAAGTCATGACATTTATATGGAACTTCTATGATTTTGTGGATGTCTTTAAATCAGAAATCGATTGGGGACGAAATATCATTAAATCTCCATAAACGCCGAATGTTCAAATATAATACCACTATTGACAGTGCAAGTGCTGCGATAAATTGCCATGAACTTGTTTGAACGATAGAAGGAACTCGTGTTTCAAGATTGGTCTTGGATGACCATACAACATTTTTCCGCATTACGTAGCAAGCATACTTTTTCGTTCAGATTATGTGTACATTAAAATGTAGACACCAGTAGAACCCACAATAAAGTGTCACTTGTTAATTGCAAACCGACATTGAAAACTATGTGTGTTTTTCTTATTATGAATAAAGGTAAACAACCATTTCGACATCGGTATAATGATGTGTGATATACATATATGATACACTGAACAAGCAGAAGAGTCATACTGTCATTTAACAACGAATCGAATAATTTATTTGACACTAACTTTCTGACAAGGTGGGTCACCACTGGCCACCATTTTAAAATCCAATGTGTTTTTTAAATAACGTTGGCAAACATAATGTCATGCTTAATACTTCTTTAACATTATTGAAGATACGAGAACATTATTATTATAATGAGAAAAAGTTAAAAGTAGAAAGCATCTTGATCGGAAAGAACTTAACCTGTACACGCAGTAGCTTCCGTTAACCGGTATTATTCAATGAGCGTGACGCAATTCGCACAAAAACATGAGGCCAATTCCTTCTTTACATGTCCATCATAAGTCGTGCGTATTTTTTGCTACAACATTTCTTATTTGCCCCCGTCAAAATAAGATAGTTTATGCATTACCAAGTGGGTGGACTAAATGAAACAAGACATGCCTAAATCAAAACACATATGCGTTCTCATTTTCGACAGATATTTATATAGGGTGAAACACAAATAACGATCCGATCCTGTATATTTGGCTTACTACGTTTTCCAAGTATAATGCTTGTGAACATGACAATTGTATTCACTAGCAAGTCGTACAGACGGGTGAACGCATAGACAATTAAAGTCAAACTCCAAAAACCCATACCACCACATTATCTCCTGAAATGTGCCATGTGCGAAACGTATGGTATTATAAAAAGCATATCTCAAATCCAGTGCATTTCTTGAAATTACTATATGCAAGCTATATGTCAAAAGTCAGGTAACGTTCAGATTGATCCGACATCCGTTGATATCATAGTTATTCCTTTTTTTATGTATTAAACATAACAATTCACTAAAAGACATCCTATTACATCGAGTTTTAAGCTTATTGATTTATACCAAGAACACAGTTGAGTTGGCAATATGCTCATAAAAACAGTGTCATGTGTCTAAACGTACAACAAATACCCTTTCAATTTAACATGGTCATCAATTAATCGAAATTCCCATATTTGGATATGCTTCAATTCTATTTTCCAACGTTGTTTTTAAATTAAAATCTCTAAAATAGTTTATTATAAATCATATTTTGAAAGGTAAGTAATTATATAAATTAACTCTCTTTAATACTAATATTTGAAGACACTTGTTTACAGTTTGTCGACATGAACATTTTCTAACGTTTTGTCACAAGTAAAGGCATTAACCGAAACTTTTCCGCCATTTGTGAACAATTCTCTTTAATACTACATAATTGGCTTTGTTTTCTTCATAAGCTTTCATTGCTGGTATCCGCCATCTAACAGTTTCAACTCGTTTAGACCTTCAATCAGGATTGGACCGATATGTCTTTGATAAACATTACTCATTTAAATAGGATAAATATTTAAAAGTTGATATCAGTCTACATTTTTAAGTGCGGAATTTTTAATTTTGTATAAACACACCTGCATCTTTTGCTTTATGCTTCTTCCTCACTATTTAGATTTGCGCAACGAATTAAATCGTGGTATTGAACGTGAACTTATCGTTATAATCTTATCAGATCTTGTCGGGTATTGTCAGATCTTGAAGTCAATCTTGGCAGTCGTGTTAATCGTGGACATTGGGAATCGTGCTGAACGGTTAAATAAGTGTACGATCAGCACGATCAGGACGATCAACAACACTCAATTGTTAATCGGTTGTGGTATCAAATCGGTTTGTGTCGTAACAAGCGCAACTAATCATACTTATTCCACATAGTGGTGGTCGCAGTTAATCCAATGCAAATGAAAGACACAACTGTGACGTTCTGTTGCGATCTTCCGAATAAATGAAGTCGATAGTCAATCGGGTTGTAATATCTTGTCATCGCTGTCATAGTGAATACAATCGATTAAATTATAGATATATCTTCCATAGACATATCGTATCAATACGGAATTCATCGATTCTTGATAAACGTAGGTTAATGTATAACCTCGTGACAATCATGTCGAATCGAGACCGCATCGTAGACGTTTTCGAAACATTCTCAACGAAATCATTACATCTTATCTGAACTGGAGACCAGACTGTGTCTTATCATGTTTGGTACTTGTTATTGTCAAATCGTGAGACAGATTGCAATCGAGCGCAAAGCAGCGTATCATAACGTGGGACCACGCATACTAGCGTATCTAACCCTTTGCATGCCGGGAAATTTGTAATCTGCTAAAATGTCGTCTGCTGAATTTCTAAAATTAGCATTTTCTTCGATTTTTTTTCAAAGAATACTATCAGAATAGCCAACAGTTTGGATCCTGATGAGACGCCATGTTTTGTGGCGTCTCATCTGGATCCAAACTGTTTGCAAAGGCCTTCACAATTCGGTTCCCGCACTGAAAGTGCTAAGCTGTAAACCTCTGATAAATTCCTCGCTCGTATAGGATCGCACAACAATGGAAACGTAGCATTAGCAATACTAAGAAATATGTGATCATCTCGAACTCATTCGGTTTATCTCACAACGTTTAAATCCCAATGTCCTTGTAAAAAAACATCTAACACCCGTACAATATATTATATACAATTTGAATATATTAAATAGCTTCCATGCTTACAATCTTTAGCCATTATCTAATCACATAAACAGAATGCTGAACTGATAAAGGTATTCACCATGCATAATTTGTAGTCGGTGTTTGTCTTCTTAATCATAATAGTTCGTTACATATAAATATAATACAATAATAAGCATGAGTTTATGTTTAATTTTTATAATAAGTCTCATATCTCTGAACAATAGCTTAAAGAAGGACACATGCGAGTATTAAACATTTATTTTTCGTTCTGTATTAATCATTACATTTTTACGAAACGTGTTTATGTTTAAATAAAGTTTATAATAATTATCGTATAGATCTCTAAATAATACAAAGTTTGCCGGTATTTTCAGACATAGAAATTTAACGGCACAGGTGCGGGCCATACTTTCTCCAGATGTATGTTTTGATTGCTCGATTCAGTGTTTTTATTGCCTTTTTGTAAAAACCTAATGTCATTTCAAAGGTTTTATCTATTTTTAAGAACACATTTTTTTAATTAAAATACAAATGAAGCCGTTTGTACTGGCGTCTCATTAAGTTGAAGTGTGTAAAAGATTTCTATTTAAGCCTCGTCATGCGAAAATGGGTATTATGTCATATGGGCCCAGCGACTCCTTGGCTCATTTGTGAAACGACAATACAAACGGAATTCTGTACGTTATTTCAACCGCCTTTATTGTTCAAAGATCTTGAAGTCAATGTCCATATATATGTTTTTTTCCATTACTCAAGAAAAAACTTAAACACTAACCCAGCATTGCAATATTTGTTAAAAAACGCTGCAATGACGTTATATAAAAACAAGATGTGTTTGTGGAACACTATGTCCCCTTTTGAGCGATTTTGACCCATATATTTGACCTTTGGCCTTGAAGGATGACCTTGACCTTTCACCACTCAAATGTGCAGCTCCATGTGATACACATGCATGCCAAATATCAAGTTGCTATCTTCAATATTGCAAACGTTATGGCCAATGTTAAAGTTTGCGCAAACCAACAAACAAACCAACAAACAAACGAACCAACAGACAAGGCAAAAACAATATGTCCCCCAGTATAGACTGGGGGACATAACAATCAAAGATCAACAAAAAATCAAATCGCAGAAACATATAAAAGAAGCTTTTAAATAATATTTGTATCATATACAACTTACAAGTGTATATATTATAAAAAGTTATTTGCCATATTCACGTTACGTACACATTATAACTTAAAGTCCACCGAAAAGAGCGATCGGAACTCACGTCATATTCTAACACAATATGGTTCAATCATATTCCCAACGCAATATGGTTCAATCATATTCTAACACAATATGGTTCAATCATATTCGAACACAATATGGTTCAATCATATTCTAACACAATATGGTTCGATCATATTTTAACACAATATGGTTCAATCATATTCTAACACAATATGGTTCAATCATATTCTAACACAATATGGTTCAATCATATTTTAACACCATATGGTTCAATCATATTCTTACGCAATATGGTTCAAATATATTTTAACACAATATGGTTCAATCATATTCTAACGCAATATGGTTCAATCATATTCTAACGCAATATGGTTCAATCATATTCTAACGCATATGGTTCAATCATATTCTACCACAATATGGTTCCATCATATTCTAACACAATATGGTTCAATAATATTCTAACACAATATGGTTCAATCATATTCTAACAAAATATGGTTCAATCATATTCTAACACAATATGGTTCAATCATATTCTAACACAATATGGTTCAATCATATTCTAACGTAATATGGTTCGATCAAATTCTAACGCAATATGGTTCAATCATATTCTAACACAATATGGTTCAATCATATTCTAACACAATATGGTTCGATAATATTCTAACAAAATATGGTTCAATCATATTCTAACACAATATGGTTCAATCATATGCTAACACAATATGGTTCAATCATATTATAACGCAATTTGGTTCAATCATATTCTAACGCAATTTGGTTCAATCATATTCTAACGCAATTTCTTAAGAAAGGTGATTTTTTTTGGAACGTAGCATGCATTGTGTAAAAAAGATTTATTTATCTCGTCCATAGGTATGTGCAGGTCGAGGCCATCCTGCTACATACCGTGCAACAAGGTATGTGTTAGTAGCACAAATATAAGTTAATATTTTCAGAGAGATAAACACATACTTTATGTTTACTATAGATAAATAGTCATTGTTAAAACATACCACAATAATTCATTGTGTTATAATAGAATTATATGCACAAGTAGCACATATCATTCTTAACAATCTTTTAGGTTAATCAATAATAACATTGCTATGATACAAACGTGATAAAAATATATAAAAAGAGAGACAAAAAAAGATAGGCGTGGCACATGTGTACTTTTATAGTATATTTAGGAGTACATATTTTATAACAAAGAATTATATTGACTTGGGTTCATTCTACGGATATTCTTACAACTGACCAATTTGGGAACATGTTATTTTGGTAAATCGTCTGTGTTTGTATTTCCCATGATAACAGGAGAGTTTTTTTAAGTCCTTGAACATTTGGGATTTTGTTTGTTCATTAACACATAAAAATGTACCTTTTAATTTCAAGGAGCAACATATTGATAAAATTCATTTCTTCTATACAAATTCCAAGAATCATGTCCTAGTAAGAGAGTGTAGGCATATTTGCATTATTTGTATTCAATACATGTGTAACATATTGAACAAGTATTTGGATGTGCTCGCAACCCCAGAAAAGATGAATTAAAGTTTCCTCATGGTTATCACGAAAAGTGCATTTACTATCATCAACAATTTTCATTTTATATAGCAGAGATTTAGTTCCTAAGATTCTATGTATTATTCTAGTATGTAACCACTGTATAAAAGTACCTCTGGATATCTAAAAACAAAACTATGCACATACTTCCAGTCTATATTACTAAATATTTCATTCCATTTAGATTCACTTGTAGGTTTTTTAGTATTTGCAATAAGAGTTTCATATATTAGTTTATTTTGCTTATGGGTAAAAACAACCAAATTAAGGTCACAAGACATATTTGCTCCATTATTGGTTGTTGTTTTTAAGACCTTTAAAAAAAATATATATATATTTTTTTACCTGTACAAGCTTCGATTTCATGCTTAGACTTGAATTTTCCAGAGGTACATAATATGTCTCTTATATATCGTGTACCACGTTCATACATACTTTTATCATAAATACAATTAGACCCAATCTTTATATTGCCGGCTGTTATAAAAAAGTGGCATGTCAAGTATATCATCATGTTTACTTATTTTGATTTTATGTATGTAGATTCAATACTCTGGAAGCTCATCCTTCCAAAACCTATCAGTCAAATTTTTAACAATGTTGTTGATATATGCATTTCCCATGTTTATCATTTGTTTAACATTGAACAGTGAATACACAAGTTGGAAATATTTTCCTATACATGTTCCTAATTTCTTTATCCATGTGAGCTTCATACTTTTTTTTCAAATGAGGAAATATCAAGTATTAAGATCTCTAACAAAACATACACTTTCTTTTATTAAATCTGTTAACGCGTATTCTATGTATTGGATGCAATATTATTGACGATTACTATCTGCATTACTACCTACATAAACCTGGATCTAATTGGTTTTACTAAGTTGTGATGATTATATATGCCTTGATTTGTTCAGATCAAGTAATTAAAATTGAGACTAATTATACGAACACTAATTGGACGTAATAATGCATCTTTGTTATGAAACTGAATAATGCAGAAATAAACATTGCGTATTGATTATAGCTGTTGATTAGGTATCAAACAAAGATACCCAGCGTATGACATACTACTCTAAGTGTCAATATATTAAATCGATAGTTCTGTAGAAAATATGGAAATTATTGATGAACCTATATATATAAAAATGGAAAAAACTCTGGAAATTGATAGTTCTGTTTGATTATAAATAGTCCTATCAAACTATGGAAATTTGAGGAATAAAAAAAACTATTGCTAGGTTGGTATAAGTATTAATATTACTAGAATATATGGTCATTATCGAAAGACCTTTGTAAATAATTGACATACTTATGGCAATTATGAAAAGTTATGTTGAATAATTAACAGTCCTGTGGATATAAGGACATTCCTTTTAAACATTTATTATCCTACGGATATAACCTAGCAGCATTCTCAAATAAATATAGTTGTTATGAATACATTTAATTTATATATAGGTTATCGTTTTGATAAAAATTAAGAATATAGTGACACAGTATTTATTATATCTAAAAGTACCACTTTAATCGCATTCACACGTAAGAAAAGTAGGGAAATATCTGAAATTATTAACTACTTACGCAAGTACGCATATTATGTGTTTTTTAATATAAACAAAGACGCAAGGTCTTTTAAATGATGATGATAATGATAAAAACAAACCACTTTGTATCCAGCAGGAAAAAAAAACATATACCAATGTGCATAAATAATCATCGTTCCAGCAAGAAAACAAGCAGATGCTAGGCATACCATCGCGTTCAAAGTTCATTACTACGCTTAGGTGGAACTCCATTAAACCAGGCATCAACTGGGAGCATAATTCCAGTAAATTTACTATTAAAATAACCCCAGTTAATTACAATCTTATTTGAAATACGAGTATTACTTAACAGCTATTTCGAAAACAATAGAGAGGCTACTCCAACGTTTCACCTACATACATATATTCTATGTATGTTTTATATACTGAACAGACAGCCCATTCATATGTCACTTAATAACACTCACCGTATGTATTTGACACTGACTTTGTCACAGGTTGTTAACAAAGATATTTCATGTAAAAATTATAATGGGTTATTGTTATGTTATATTGACAAAATATCAGATTATGCATAGTAAGTCTTTAACATAATTGTAGTTACGAGTAAATTCTTATAAGAGTTAAGAAAACGTTACATAGAAGAAAGCTTCCATATCCGCAAGGATGTTACTGGTGGAAAATGCAGTGGTGAACGTAAGCCGGTGTGCGAAGGTAACCACTGCAAAGTGTTTGGTTTATTTCATGAGTGTGAAGCAATTCCCAAACAAACACAGTAGCCATTTCCCGCTTTAAAATTCCCATTATAAGTCGTGCGTGTTATCTGTAACGACATTTCCAATTTGCCCCCTGTCAAAATCATATATTTTATGCATTATCCGGGTTATACGTAGGTGGACTACATAAATCGCTATGCCATCCCATTCTCGACAATTAATTAACTTCGTCGAAATAATAATAAAGTGAAGGAATACAGCTCTGATTTTACACATTTTTCTTTCGATCTTGTACGTGCAAAAATAATTTTGNAACTGAACATTTAATTTCACGCGTGTCAATAAAAAAAGCTACTTGATAATATAGTATGCATATCAATGCGTTATTTTTTTTTTAAATTATTCATCGAACACGATCAATATTGTATAAAATAAAACGTTTACGTATGACTCGGTAAAAAGAAAGCATACATTGTTCGCATTAAAATAAAATAAAAAAAAATATCGATTGCCTATTACAAAGAGCGATAAATGTTCGTCGTCTTTGCACAGAAAATAGTTCAATGTAAAACTACCATTGTTGCTGGAATAAGATTTACTGTTATGAAAAGCATGAAATCCGTGTTCCTTCGATTCATAACGTTTACCTCAAAGTGGTTTTGAAATTTAAATTTGTGTTTGTTTTTAAATAACAGCATTAACTTTCAGTTTATAATTTGAAGAATTGTCTTTGCTGCTAAATACGAAGAGAAAGTAATGTCGATTTCGGGCTTTTAATCTTCAATTTATTTAATAAGTCGACGTTTTGCTCGTTCTGTTTTATTACTGAAGTTGTCATTTCAATATGATGTATACTAAATGATTCAGTAAATGAGTTCAGTGTGAAAAAAAATCAATCGCTAATTCAGCAATCTGTTATAAGATAATTATCTGAAACTCTGGGGTTCATTGTTTATTGCTCAATTATGGATTGTCACCGTCAATAAGTTCTTGTCATATTTTGGAGTGATTTATCGTGGGGCATTGTCTTTTGTTGCAAATTCCGTTGCATTTGAATGTAATCACTATCGCAAAACTAAAAATATTATGTATTAAGGGATGCCTAACGATATTAATCGACAGCTTAATCATTACTTTATGCTATGAATTCCAATTTCCGCATTAATTTGAACGCTTCGGCAATTTTCCCAATTACGTATCAATTGAAATAAAACCTTTGAAGCATTCAACTTGAATAATTACTTGTATAAACTACGAACTATATGGATGATAATCAATCAATCTATCAATCAATTAAACTTGACTTGAAAATATATGTCATAGTTCGCAATGATTTTGTGTGTGATAAAGCGTAAGTTTTATATCTGAGCCACTTTGTGGGAAAACGAGTGCATAACGTGCAGTCCCAGGTTAGCCTATCCGCAGTGCGCGAAAAATTGTTTTTCGATTAGAAGAGACATGCCTTAAACGAAAACACAACAACATAAAAGCGGAAAATGTCGTACCTGATAAGCACCGGCGGACTGCGCAGGCCTATCTGGACGACACTTTACGCCCATCCATTAAGCCCCGTTTCCGAGGGCGCGGCTTATATACGTGTCTGAGTATTATTCAGATATTGTGAAACCTATATGTTTAGTTAAAGCGATGTCAGGGATATTAAAGCTTTATCGTTCTGCATTATTTTAATTGCCCATTACAATCTTAATGAATATGCCTGAAGCAGCATACGATCATTATTGTTAGCGAAAGGGAACATTTGAAAACAACATACATTCTTTCTATTGTAGCTGTTTTAAGTTGTACATACGTTAACATTCTATATTTTTAAAACAATGAGGTTTCATATAGGAAATATACTATATCGTCTCATTAAATCATTCTATAACTGATATAAATACACTAGTATGTCATACCGGTAAAGTATCCCATACATAACAGAAGGTTTATACCTTTTACAAACCAGAATATTTTTAACTTTTCTAGTTGTCAGTTTATAACATTTTAGATTTACATTTTCAAATAAATATGAATTGCGTAGTATTAAGCAGTTAGAACATGCCGAATAGTATACTATTATATCACCTCCTCGTGCGAAATTGGGGCTAATGCCATATGCGGCCAGCGTGGCTCCAGACCAGCCTGTGCAATCCAAAGTATGCTCAGGATCTAGCCTGTCCGTCATACCAGTCATGCACTCTTTCGTGGTTTTATTTGAAGACAGTGTAGTGTCTGATCAGACTGCGCGGATGCGAAGGGTGGTCTGGAGCAACCCTGGCTGCACATGGCATAAGACCTAGTTTTGCATGACAATGATCATAGCAGTTTGATCATATACAAGCGATATAATACATTAAAATGAAAGCGAGAGAGATGTAAATACATTTTTGTGTTTGCCTTTTCACAGTTGCATACATATATTCTACTTCCAAATTGTGTGAACTGTTTTCTTGCAAAACACGTATAGTTATTCTAATTCACCTAAAATATACAGTAAGAACATAATGTTTCCTCATACATAATCTTGTTTCAATCATTTATTTAATTTCGGGGTTTCTGTATAAGTAGTATGGATCAAACGAATTAGAAGTGNGACAAATATAACGGGATTACTCTATACCAATATAAATTGATTAGATTTTAGTATATTTGCCAAGCAAGTAAATACATGAATAGATTTTCCTTCTAGAACATTCTAATAAGTCAACCAATCCGTAATAAGCCCGGACCTTGGTGACCAATGGAAATTACAAGTAGATTTTATGTAAATTAACCTGGGGATAAAATGCAGTGTTTTAGTTAGTAGTAAAGACTCTGCGGTTAGATTTGACAATCAGCTATAGCGGTCACGCTTTCGTGTCGTGGCGGCCATTTGGCCCGCCACGCTGTTAGATTGCATTGCACGAACATAAACAAGCGTTGTGTAAGAAAATATTCAACAGAAATAAATCGAGATGAAAACTGTTATGAACCGGTGTTTCTTTCTGTGCGTTCCCAACGAACAATATTATTAATTACGTCACAAATTTAAGTATGTGCTGAATGTCGTTAAGGCAATGCCCTTTTTATGGAGGTTATTTCGAAAGGATTTTCAATAAATGTTTAAAGCTTGACGTATAAATTGTAAAGTTCAAACCTTCATTGCTTGATGTATGGTAGATTGTCGTAACTAAAATTGAGCCGCGCTCTGGGAAAATCGGGCTTAATGCATGTGCGTAAAGGCCACACACGCTTTACTCGGAAGATATACTAGATGTTTAAGTTGTTAATTTAGGAGAGACTTCCTTTTGGAAAGGCAAATTAGTGACGATACTTTTCGAACATGTATTAAGCCCGGTTTTCCCAGATCGATGTTCAATTTCTAAAACAATTATCCGAAAATTGTGTATAACAAAAAAACGGTACAGATTCATGTGCAGTGTTTTTAAATAGCCTCGGCTTCGAAATGAATTTGATTATTTGACTGTGTAGCTAAATTAAACTGTATTCAAACATCATGCATTATTGTAACGTAATACTTGAACAAAAACCCAATTATAAAGTCATACAAAGTGCATATTTATATATAGTTTGTGTTGTAATGGCTTCCGTTAAAACAATATTTAGCGGAATATGAATTATTCCGATATCTGCACCACTCTGAAAGTGGCTCTTTGATAATTATATACAAATCGTATATAAATAGTACAGCATTGAATTAGTATCGCCTGGTACTGACATAACCTTGTATTTCTCTACGAAGGAGCCAATCATACAAACAATCAATCAATTAATCAATAAATCAGTTAATTACTCATTTCTGGAAAAGGCGCCATACGAGCTGAAGGGAATTTCTTTATTAACATAAGAATAATAGGATCTTGGATAAAGATGAGTGAGTAGAATTGTAACATATTATATTCATGCAAATATGAGTTATCAATGTAATAATCACCTTCCCGCAACCTATTAAAGCATTTCCTTACAATGACATTGTTTACTAAATTTTGACGATATCTTTCAGTAAATTGACTGAATGTTGTTTATACGAAACATTATATTTATGTGCGGATCAAGACACATTTGTTGGAATTGAAGAAAATCGATGTAATTCTTATTAAATAAACAATCTTGATTAACATTTCAATGATGTAGCGTTTACATTTTACGTATTGTATTCGTCGGGGGTAATATAATCATTATGCACAAAATAACGTTTGTGTCATGCATTTATTTCTGGACTGTCGCTAAGCGTTATTCGGTCTGTTACATAATTGTACGTGTCGTGTATGCGCCAATCAACCTGCAGGTAACAATTATTCGTCAATGTATTGTGATTGATAGGCGTAGCGGGTCGTCAGATTAAGCTGATGATCATGCAGTTTTATGAACGTGTTTGATTATGTTATCAATTGAAAGGTGCAGAAATAACCTTGTTGATTGCAGTTGGCTATCGATATAAACGTGTTGATAGAAAATAAGACCAAGTACCTTTATCTTACAAACAGACAAATTTCTGTCTTCCACAGGCGGATTAACAGAGGACTTCTGGGACTTTGTTCTTCGCATAGTCATCGTACATGGCAGTGTACCGAATGGCCACATGACGGAGCACTATGATCTTATTGAAACAAATATAGCTTCTTATTGACAACGTATCCATTGATGTTTGCACACGAATTAGGTAGTTGGACGAGACTCGTACTATAATTGTGAAAAATTAACCCATTTTGTATGCAAAAAATGATATTCGACATGTTTCTTAATTATTTTAGTATAAAACATGAGTCTCGCTCTGGGAAAACCAGTCAATTAACGATTACATAAAATGAATTCTAGATATTATCAAGAATTCCTTGCTTTACTAAGTCATTTAAAGTTGTGCCATCGTGTTTTTAATATCGTGCTGTTGTTTGTTTATTTATTTTATTTCAGGAAAACATTTAACATGGACACAAACGTGCCGTGGTAAAATATTAGGATAAGTAAACTCCAGAATGTTACAACTAAATACGTTTGTGCTATTATAAACCATTTCAAAATGTGTTATCAATTGTGGACAGAATACAGGGTTAGCATTAACAAAATAAACTTGCAACACACATACTAAAATAGGTAGCATATATACATATATCAATAGTATTTTAGTAATTGCTAAGGTTTGATATATTTATCTGTTTACCTAATGGTGTATCAATATCTGTCTGATCTTTGTCTGTTCAAGTTTCTCAAGTGACCTATTGGTTCTTGTTTTCCTTTCCGATAACTAACAAATGCACCACGTTTACAGCTACTGACATGTTTTCTATGAAATGCATGTTAACTAGTGTATTCCCTTTCTTTCAGTATTTCACTTTTGTATGAATTGTTGAACGTCTACGTGTTTTGGTAAGAGATAAATTGCAATATGTTGCTGAAATAAAAAGTAAATTATTTGTTCACTAAGGGGTTTGAGAGAAAAAAGCTGTTCTTAAAACATAAAAAGTATGATTGATTTGTTATTGATTTATTGTCTCTTAGTGTACTATTGTGCCCACTTCACAAGCTAATACATATCTTGTCCGAGATTACACAGTATAGTCTATGCGATATATTTCTTTGTCATTTTATCACTAAATATTGGCATGTCAAAACATCGGAGTAGAGATAATCCCAATTAATAATATAATAGATTGATATTTGAATGAAAATTAATAGGGGTCTTATCCATAACGTTCTTGCCTATATCAATCAAAACTATATTTATTTCAGAACGCTTTAAAAACGTCTGCACCAAATAAGGAAAACACATGTTAATGTACTACATTATTATGCATTTGGAAAGAATGTGAACCACGTGTTTTATTAAATTATGATCTTTCAAAGTTTAATTGTTCTCTCACTTTCTCTTAACAAATACAATATTGCGAACTACTTATGTGGTCATAAACCTGTCCTGATTTGAAATGTGAGCCCGCTTCATTTTATTAAGGAATGTTAGGTACATGATTGGGGTTAAAAACCTTTAAGTTTAAATACAGGAAAAATATGGAAAACTTTGAAACTGTAAACTTTTTTGCGCCCAGTAATTTAAAGACAAAGTATTTTGGTATGAAAATATTTAAATCACTCAACAAATAATTTATCACAAGAAATGAAAACTAATGAAAACATGTTGTAGTTTTGTAATTTAAAGAAAAAAAAACACGCACACACGCACTGCTCATTGTATGTCTGCAAACGTTTGATAAAGCAAGATAAATACACAGTCTAACTTTGAAACGATTTTCTAAATCCAGAATGCCAATAATTGGACACACGGAAATCTAATGTGAAGCATGAAGATATACTAAAAACACACTGCTTTTTTAAATTTATATCAAATTAAACAAAATCAAAGCTTCTTACAACCAAGATTACCGTTTATTCTTGAAAAGCATGAGGATGAAATCATTATCTATACGTATGATATTACAAATTAGAAAGTTGCATAACTGTTGCTCTGATTAATATGAAGCCTTTTAGTAGTTGTATGGTAATTACATTTCGACATATACTTACTATTATTTACAGCTGAATGCAGTTATCTGACACTGGTAGCCGTTATAGCGCCGTTTTCGTTACCATTAGGTGTTTTATTAATTTTCCTTATGCTTAACCCCTCGCTTGTTTGCGACTGAATGTGAATTTGTTTCTTTAACAGAAATAACGAGTATTTGTTTTGTTTACGACTGCTGTTTAAGAGCAATACGTCATTAATGCAACATAAAACGGATGTGGGATAGTTTGGGCTGTATGACGGAGAAAAATATCATTGGATCTGCATGCAAATACGAGTCTGTTAATGTCGAGATGTCAATCCCACATACAATAAAATCATCTCCAAGAATACTCGTGTTCCACGACAACGTTTTAAATTAATATAATCAAGTGGTAACGCACTATATCATGCGTTCAAAATGATAAATCATATGATAAAAACAATCAAGTGACTCGGTGTCTGACGCCGTGCTTAAAATCCGGATTTTATTATTCCTATATTGTGTTCTTATAATCGTTGTCGATACACATGTATTGAAATTTTGCTTTTCAAATTATATTTACGTAGACGAAATAGTATATCTATACTGTTAATGCCTTGTTTCCACCTTTAGAAAACAAGTTTTGACATTTGCATGCAAGAGAGAATGTTATATGTTTTCCGAGGAAATGCATAGTCGTCGGTCTTTTTTGTATATGCTTACTTCTCGAAGATAAAAAAAAATATATTAAAATGTCACGTACATGTATTTGTGTGTATAGAATAATTTTACCAAAAAACAACATTTATATCAATCACCAAACTTAATACCTCTTACTGATTTAACTAATATGATTAGCAAGTTTTAAANAACATGTTGTAGTTTTGTAATTTAAAGAAAAAAAAACACGCACACACGCACTGCTCATTGTATGTCTGCAAACGTTTGATAAAGCAAGATAAATACACAGTCTAACTTTGAAACGATTTTCTAAATCCAGAATGCCAATAATTGGACACACGGAAATCTAATGTGAAGCATGAAGATATACTAAAAACACACTGCTTTTTTAAATTTATATCAAATTAAACAAAATCAAAGCTTCTTACAACCAAGATTACCGTTTATTCTTGAAAAGCATGAGGATGAAAACATTATCTATACGTATGATATTACAATTAAGAAAGTTGCATAACCGGTGCTCTGATTTACATGAAGACTTTTAGTAGTTGTATGGTAATTACATTTCGACATATACTTACTATTATTTACAGCTGAATGCAGTTAGCTGACACTGATAGCCGTTATAGCACCGTTTTCGTTACCATTAGGTGTTTTATTAATTTTCCTTATGCTTAACCCCTCGCTTGTTTGCGACTGAATGTGAATTTATTTCTTTTACAGAAATAACGAGTATTTGTTTTGTTTACGACTGCTGTTTAAGAGCAATACGTTATTAATGCAACATAAAACGGATGTGGGATAGTTTGGGCTGAATGACGGAGAAAAATAGCATTGGATCTGCATGCAAATACGAGTCTGTTAATGTCGAGATGTCAATCTCACATACAATAAAATCAACTCCAAGAATACTCGTGTTCAACGACAACGTAATGAATTAATATAATCAAGTGGTAACGCACTATATCATGCGTTGAACATGATAAATCATATGATAAAAACAATCAAGTGACTCGGTAACTGACGCCGTGCTTAAAATACGGATTTTATTATTCCTATATTCTGTTCTTATAAACGTTGTCGATACACATGTATTCAAATTATGATTTTCAAATTATATTTACGTAGACGAAATAGTATATCTATACTGTTAATGCCTTGTTTTCACCTTTAGAAAACAAGTTTTGACATCTGCATGCAAGAGAAAATGGTATATGTTTTCGCATAGTCGTCGGTCTTTTTTGTATATGCTTACTTCTCGAAGATAAAACAATATATTAAAATGCCACGTGCATGTATTTGTGTTTATAGAATCATTTTACAAAAAAAAACAACACATTTATATCACTCACCTAACTTAATTCCTCTAACTGATTTAACTAAAATGGTAGGCAAGTTTTAAAATACTTGCATTGTATTTTCGGATCAACAAAGCGATATTCTGCAGAAGTAATTATCTTCTATACACATAAATGTAGTTCTTGATCATTTAATACTTTACTATAATACTATAGTACACGGTGTGTATTAAAAGAAATGTAACAGTTTATATACGTGTATGATTAATCATCTTAAATATATATGATTTATAAATTCCCCTTTGGAAAGTATACAAATTAAAAAGTTAGCGTATAGTACTCGTTATGAATCGAAACCATTTGTCCATTATTCGGCTGCGATTTGTTTATTACACGTTGTTTATGTGTGAATGTCAGTGTCCTGCACATGCACAATAATATTTGCATGAAGAATATTTATTATGAATGGCAGACGCTGCGATGGCCTGATGATCCTGCAGTTTATCTAGGTTTCTGATTATATATATAGTGTAAAGGTCTTGAATCCAAAAGACACTGCTATAGGCTATTATTGTGAATATGTTCTCAGAAAATGACGGTATCGCAATTCAATATCCTAAACGTCACAATATATTTCAGCACATATTACAATTATGTGAAGTAAGCGCTACTTTGGATTTGATAGAAGAAGTGCACTACAAGTTATGTTTTAAGTCGTTCAATACATTATACCTGATTGATATTTCATCTGTCCTTGGCTTAATTTCCTGCTCATTTAATAATATAAATAAACTATAAAACTAATATCTTAATGGATATGCAGTGAAAATAAAACGACCTCAATCAACCAAGATGTTACTTTATTAGATAAGTATATGGAACACCCCGGAATTCGATTTTCATTACACAGTAATGGATTGACGCAAACCAATATACACTTGTCATATGAGGAAGTGAGTAAGGATTTAATGACACGCAGAATATATTAAATAAGAAGGTAATTATATTCTAGGTAAGAGCCGATTTAAGACGTTATAATGCACAATATTCATTGGTCTATTATAAACATTGTGGTATCCCAGTAACATCTTGGTTGATAGGGGTCGTATTATTTTCACTGCAATCATTCAATAAAAAAAAATGTTAATACACAAACATGGCATAGCGAAGTGGCTAATTTCCCACGTCTTTCATCTGATTACATATGTAAACACCGGTTTACGCTTTAATCATATTTAGATCAAATATTGAACCCAAATATAGGGTCTCACTTAGTAAGTTCCGCTTATCATCACATAAGCGTGAAATAGAAAGGGGTCGGTATCATTATATCGAACGAGAAAATCGCAAATTTTGCAACATGAACGCAATAGAAAATGAAAACCATTTTCTACTAGTATGTCCAATACATGCATACCTACGAAAAAAATATTATTATTATTAAAGCCGCATTGTTGCAGATGGCAAACAATTAATAAATTTGCAAGATTAATGTCCAGCAAAAGTAAAACTGAAATGATAAGTGCTGGGAAATTTATTACGAAGCAAATAGCTTAAGGCAGCATCTGAATTCGTAATTGTCGATATTTAACCAGTAAATAATGAGATATCATGAAATTAACTGTATTTAGTTGTACAATTAACCGTAATCATCGATTTTCAATAGTTATGAAGATGCAACCCAAAGATGATCGTATACAAATTTAAGTTGTAACTTTTGTTTTTTTCTTTTCTTTATTTGTTACCATTTTTATTCTATCCTGAGGTTCACAACAAATAAATGAAACAAAATATAAGATCGCATTTATGATGGTTAAATTACATAGATGTGTGTTTATCAAATTAACATTTTTTTTTAAATATTCATATAATATAAAGTTATATTTATATGTACTCTGCATATTCACACACATGTATGTATGAAATGATTTAACTTAGATATATTTAGTTTTATGACTGTTAATTTGATACATATGCATGTTAGCAATGTGTTTAAGTTAAATTTGTCGCGCATATTTATCTATAGAATTAATTCAAACATGTTTATTCGATCTCATGTGTGTTCATCTTGAAATATCATTATTTGTAAATACTCATATAAAGTTGTATATATGCACGCTGCGTTTTCACATGCATCCATGTATGTAATGATAACCTATATATATTTAGTTTTATAACTGTAAAATTGATATATATGCATGTAAGGAATGTGTTTAAGTTTACTTTGTTACGCATATTTATCTATAGAATTAATACAAACTTGTAAATGCAATCTCAAATTAAGTTTCACGTAAATAATTTATTTTAAATCATTTATTTTAAATACTGTATGTAAATAATATTGTTTTGAAACATCGGTATCAATATGTTCCTCACCCTACTGTAAATTCTTATGATCGTATGTCTTGTAAGTTAATTAATAAATATTAGATGTGCAGTTGTAATATTAGATGCAATTATTTATTCCCTTCAAAATTTACCATGTTAACCAGTTCATAACACTATTGTCC
Source organism: Dreissena rostriformis (assembly GCA_007657795.1). Classification (NCBI taxonomy): domain Eukaryota; kingdom Metazoa; phylum Mollusca; class Bivalvia; order Myida; family Dreissenidae; genus Dreissena; species Dreissena rostriformis. The sequence continues at coordinate 34,806 of VMBQ01005630.1, read as the reverse complement.
AACTTCTTTCTTCTACCATTACGTTAAATTGTATATTGCATATATAATGAAGGGAATGAGCTTGTATAAGCTTTATTGCTGAATAAATGTTGTTGTTGCTGTTTGTTGTTGATAGTTTATTGAATAAATTTAGGCTATACTATGTAATGTTTACTGCACGTATTCCCCGTTTTCACCATGTTAAATATACTTTTATATTGTCATTCTTAACAGGAATAGTTTCAGGAAAAGCATCGATCAATATGACATATAGAAACATGATTGACTTGCTTTCTTCGTGCATCACCAATTTTGACGGCATAAGTAACATATTATGTTCTGTTATACCAATAGATACGGCATAAATAACATATTACGTTATCCCATTCATTCATCCTGTCGGTTCCTCATACATATAACGCCCAGTGCTCTTTTGAAAGAGATATTGATTGTTAACATTTTGGATCATGTTAAAATGCATAGAATGCACATTGTCAGTAAAACAAATCTTAGAATCATAATTGATATCAATCATTTATATAAATGATTTGCATCGGGTACTACAAATATTGGTCAGCACTGACTCATTTAGCATATTCGAAGCAAATTCACTGAATGTAAAATCAAATGATAATTCTATTTTTTATTATTAATATTAACATGTTTTATAAAGGTTCTTTGTTATTATACTTTCTTTGTCTTCATATGTGGAAATCGCAGTTTCTAAAACTCGTTTGAAATCAATACTGCTTACTTTATTTAATCATTGTAATCGTTATTCGAAGTAAATTTGCTATTATTTTACTGTGGTAAATATTTAATTACTAATTAATATCAAGTGAATATAACTGATATAGTGTTTGATTGCATTTAAAATAGAATTACTATGCTTGAGATGTATTGCATGCATACCTTATGACGTACCTTTTGGGTCAAAAGTACATATACGCCAACAGCTAAAATTACATATCACCACGGTGACAAAATTGTCACCGCGGTGACATTTTTTTCACTGCGGTCATAAATTTATCACTGCGGTGATATATTTGTAACCACGGTGATACTTTGGACAAAAGGACAAAAACATATGAAAAAAAATATGAATAAACTTATTCATCCGTTTTGATTTTATTTTAAACTATTGTTTAATAGTTAATTATTTTCTTAAAAAAAAACTCGGTTTGTTACGGGGAAAATGGTTGAAAACTGACCCAAAGAAATAAATGTAACAACTGGTATAAAAATATACCAACAGTCATAATTTGTCACCGCTGTGACAAAATTGTTACCGCAGTGACAAAAAAGATATCACCGCGGTGACAAAATAGCCACCACAAATGGAAGAAACGTTAGTATGTGTGTTTACATTTTTCAAAGTGAAGTATTTTCTTTCACAGTTGTGATAAAACAATACAGAACTTATGCAGCATTTGCTTGATATGGAAAACCCATTTACGACGGTAATGAAAATAACGTGAGTTTATAGTTAAGTTTAAACGTATGTATGTACCTTTTTCGTGACATTGCATGAAATATTGAATGTGCTTAAGTGATAGAAATACAAAGCTTATAGACAAAAAGAGACAAATATGAAACAGAAGGGAATATATTTATACTGTTTTTAATGTAAAATTGCAGTAAGTTAAAAAGCATAATAGTTTATGTTTATGAAAATATGAATAACTCTCGTTTGCATAATTTCACTATGACAAAAGGAGGTTAGAGCAAAGAACGGAAAGTAATGCATATCTGATTTCGTCATGATAACTTTATTTTAATACTTAAGACGATTAAATTCTGTAGGACGAATCTACAACTTTTTGTCTGAACACATACTGTCTTTAATCATTCCTTTATCGTTTATAGAAGTTAGAGTGTAATTAATTATGTTGTTATACTTTTCTTGTGCGTCCGAAAACGGAGCCACAAGGTTACATCTTATTAAATCCTTGTTTCACTTTATGTTCATAGATTATTTTTGAGCTGGTTCAGCACATTGATTTATGTTTCTTTGAATCTGGGCTTTGTGAGTAAAAAAAACTAAGTTACTTGGTAAAATATAAGGAAAAAAGCGAAAGCCGAATTTATTATTCAAAAGTGATGAAACTTGGTGAGAACGTTGTTTTATATCGATGAATCTTGATCATAATGTTTACCTTGACAATATAAAGGATAAACATAAATCTTGATCATGTGAGTCCAAACTGTTATCGTTATAAAAGCCATTTGTTTGACTTAATCTCGATGAAACTTGGTCACAATTGTTATCGTAATAATATCAAGGCCATTTTTTAATCTGGGTCAACTGTTGACCAAAGCTAGCTCACTAGGTCAGGTACTCGGAAATTGGTGTACCTTGAACTGAGAGTAGTGATTCAGTGTAATGGCCCTCTTGAATAACATTATTGTTAAGAAAATTGTATTGCTTTCGCCCTACTCCATTATATACTTGGCGTTGAAATATTGAAATAAGTATGCCATAATTGCAGGTTCAGGAATATGGCTATTGGGTTTGTGTAATCTGAATAAAATCTGAATAAAAAATAAATGCAATAATCTGTTTTAGCTGATATATATTGGTATATTGTATATAAATCATGAGTTTGCGATCACCATGGGTATATCATATTTTAAATTAAGAGACTCCCACAGGTCATGTTTCTATGTAAGAACATTTGTATGCCTCTCCAATATAGCATACTCCAGAAACTATATCAGGAGAACAATTATCGTGGTATTATCCACTTCTGTTAATACCGGACATCACCTTAAATATACGATGATTAAATCTTGGATATCCACCATCAATTCCTGATTGAAGGTTAACAAATCCTCACACTTACATGACATGTAAGCCATAATAAATAACAAACGAAATACGTATTTAAAACGATCAACTGTACCTTTGCAGACAGAAAATGAAAACATAAATGCCACAAAACTTTCCCCGTGAATCGAATACTACACATACACTGTTTGTGAACTCGTGTACTAGTTTACTAAGTCTCCATCTATAAGCATTTAATCGGGGGATAATTCTTCAGTCATATGGATGCAAAGAAATATGTTTCATCTTTAAATTATATTTAAGTATCAAACTGGCAATGTTTCTACAGACAATTGTTAAACAAAAATGGTAATAAAGATCATACATTTGTCTCATTCATATGCCAAACAATTGTGCTGCTCACAGAATTTGAACTGTCTATGAGACACCATCAATCGTTTTCTATACCATTAGTAGAGAACTATGCCCTGATTATCGGTTTAATCCCTTCTCCAATCATTTGTAAAGAGCATTATGTTATATGTTGTATTTGTTTATGGCAGCTGGTCCTACACTAATAAGCAAATACACCTGATCGTAAACCCGATACTATGTTGTAGAGTTATTAGAACGATGTCACGAACATTATCAGGTAAACAAGTTAAAATACATTGAATGCATAAATACTAAATAAATTCGGTTAAATGAAATTTATGCTACCATTGAACAAATATGTGCCGTTTGTAATTTTACGTTAACGTAAAATACTATAAAGATGACTTGTACACACTACCTGCATGGTAGTGTTCACAAGTCATCTTTGTAATATTTACAAAATATGGGTTTGTATTAACATGTAGTAGCAATATTACAACTTGTATGTAAGATTTCAACATAACACATGTGCAAATTTATAAATATCCGCGCGATTTCTAAAATTCAATCTTATGTAGAAAACTACCAAAAGCAAGCACGTGTTCTTGTGTTTCAAGTTCTTTAGACTGTATTCAAATCAACATATTAAAACTCGCATCCTTAGATTAATTGGTTAGTATATTATTGAGCTCCCTTTACAATACGTTCAGATTGCTTTACATATTACTGGTATTGCTATAAAAGAGGTACATACAATCCAATCATTACCTCAACAGACACAATCACATACACACATGAAGAAAACATCATAAATTCAAGCCTGTTATAACGAAACAAAAACAGTAAACCAAGCACAAATTAAACAAATAGCCATGGTATTGGATATTTTAAACACACACAACTCCATTAACAAAGTGTATGCTAAAAGTCTGCACATAGTTTTACAAATGCCCAGTTATGTAGTTCCCTGTCATGACGTTTTGCAGTAGCTAGTACTTCCCATGCCGAGCAAAGATTATTCTTCAGACCTCTTATTTATGGTAATAACCGCTTTCTCTTGCATACACATATGTTTGTTTTTCATTTCCATTAACAGACTATACATATCAATTATTGTCATGTGTGATCTCTTACAATGTAAATAACATTGTTTAACAATACTTTTCAGTATTTGTTTTCATTTTATCAACATTTACAACATCTTACAATTCTCGTTGTTAAATGTCAATTCATACATACATACACATACACTCACGTTTAGACGGCCACTTTTCCAACATACATTTCGACAGCATATAAACATTCCATAATACAGACTCGTTACAATTAATGCGTATGCACCCTTTATAGCAATCTACTCTGTAGTATGTTGTTGTAATTAAATAGATAATGTTGTTGCGCTGTTCATATCTAAGGAAACGCCGAGTGGAAATTTCAATGCACACATATGAAAACGCCACGGACACACACACACACACACAAACACGCTCGAATGCACACACTTTTTCCCTTAAAATTATGCTGTAAAACCGTCTGATCCAGGGTTTTTATTATGTTTCCCTTTTTTTAAAAAAATTATTATGAAATGTGTATACGCCTTCTAATGATTGTACATTACTCATTTGTATAGTATGTATGCCTTCGTGGTAGTAGGCGACTAATGGACAAAATCACAATTGTGTTTGAGTTTGTTCTCATCATAATCTTCTACCAATAAGATTGTTTTCTAATTGAAGACCTTTTATCGTATTATTAAAAGTTGTTATGCATTTTTTTTTCAGACGACCCCCTTGGTAAGAATATATTCTCCAAACGACATGATCCATTTCACAAAACAGATTCAAATACTGTTCATTGGATTAAATTCTAGCATAGTTTATACTTTTAAACAATTGTATCGGCATCTATAAGAATTATAATAACACTCGTACAAGGTCTGTACAATCAATATAAAGACACTTATGTAAAATATATACAGTAGGCCTATGGAATATAATTATACGATCAACCAAGAAAAAGATGTATGTTCAAACTTCTAAGTCAGTTAAGGACATGGGGATAAATGTTGTATAATTTTCTATCAATGTTCGGATCCTGCGAAAACATTTCAAGTTTCCAAAAATGTTCAGTTGCAGCCGACTAAAAAAACTGACGATAAATTCAAAAGCAATTTCAATGACTATTTTACGTGTGTTACAATTAAGCTACATATTTATTGTAAGTTAACATCCAAATGTATAATTTTACCATCAGTGTTCAAATCCGGCGAAAACACATCAAGTTTCATATAGTGTTTATTTGCAGCCGACTAACGAAACGGACGCACAAGGTGTAAGGAATTTCAATGACTATTTAACGTTGTGTAACAATTTAGCCTCACAAAATTGTAAGTTTAAACAGCCACATATATATTTTTACCGGTGTTATGTACCCCGTTTATTTTCGGATTTATTATTATAGACTAATTAAGCTAAATTACATTTATATTTAACTATTTTTTAAATGAAATATTATGAATGACAAGGAACATGCAGTATCGGAAGCGTTTACACTACGTAATAAAGTGTCATTATGACATGACCATAAGTTTAGGACATTACATAAATTTAGTAATAAAACTAATATGTTCATTTAAACAGTAATTCCAGTAATGTTCCACCACGCCCCCTCCCCCCACACACGCAAACATATGTGTACTTTTGACGTTTGTTTCCTGGTGCGAAATGAAAGAGTATGGGTAATACTTGCTTTTGACTTTGAACTGTTAACTACGAACTCTGCTTGCTTCGTATTGCGTTTCTTAATCTATGTCTTGTTCAAACGCAGATTGCAGTATGCTTTATATTTACCTGTTAATATTTGATACATTTACATACTAAGTACACATATTCCCGGAGTCGTAAAATAAGAAAAGCGACTTAATATATATTATAATTCTTACTAATGTATGAAACAACTAGAGAGCAATTTGACGCAATCATTTACGTTGTCAATAATGCTATTTCATTACAACTAATCGTATATTGTGATTTTATGGGATAATGCTCTCATTTGTTTTCTGTTTGATAAAGCCATTTATGATCCACTTAATTATAGAAGTTCCATATAAATGTAATTGCACTTTGAACGCGATGGTTTGCCTGGCATCTGATATTTTTCTTGCTGGAAGCAATTTTATTGATTCACGCTGTGATATGTTAGATATCAACCTGCATTAAACAGTGGTGTGCTTTCAACATCATCAAATTGTTTAATCATCAGTTCATCTACTTATATTAAAATAAAATAATAACAATTTTAAGTTACTAATAATTTCAGATATTAAGCATATGAACAGAGAGCCTAATCAAGTTAAATGTCATATTGTTGAGTGTGACCATTATATGTCATACATAAGCATTCTTCCATTGTTGGAACAACTGTTGTTTCTATACCAACTAAACAATGGTATTCTTCATGCCTTAGAATGCGAACAATTAAAAATCTATTTGTAAAGGATAAATATGACATAACAAAGACATTGTACACACGTGTTAGAGACATCTATGCAATCTGAAGCAAAGCATAGAAAAGACCCGGGTGTAATAGATGCGTCAGTGAATAAATGTGATTTTTGTTTACAAGGTTACTATACCACATTTGTATCGATCAAGGAAAATCCGCTTCCCCGTTACTTTAATGAAGTGTCACCTGCTGATTATTGTTACATTATTTTGCTGACAAGATCGGCAAGTTATGGGACAATTTGGACAATATACCGGTACAAGAACAGACTCAAGACACAAAATGGTCGAACATTTGTCTCAAATTCGAACTCTTGGTGAGTTTAAGCCACTTGCATAGAATTTATTTGCCAAACAGTAAAGATACTCAAAAACGACGATATGTGAACAAGATTATCACACACCAAGGCTGACTGATGACTTAGCGCATTTCACAGCTGTTATTATAGACATATGAGCACCTGACTGACATATAGTACATTTTCAAAAAATGTAAAAGGGCACTTATTCACCCTCTGTTCAAGAAGAAATGTCTCCCAAACCTACCGTCCTGTATCCGATATATCTTTCTTTATTATGATTATATAGAAAGCAGCATGAGCACAAATTACTGATCATGTTGAAACCAGTAATCTCTAACCTTCGAACCAAAGCGTTTCAGAAGATACTATGATTTGAAAAAAATATATGTTACAGATTAACAGCAATATACTGTTAGAATGTGACTTAAACCTGGTAAGAAGTGTGATAATATAAAAATGAGGGCAATAAAAAGAAAAGTTTGCCAAATGATTGAGTCATAAATATTGTCTACAATATGCTTAATATCACCTTAAAGGTAATAGGTAGTCACTATACCTATCATAATAAAACAATACATTTACCTTGTTTTGAATAGCAGATAAAATATTCTGCTGATACCGAATGGTGACTGCCTTCTAATTTCCCAAAACACAACATACTATAACTGAATGCACAGTGCCGCTTAACTACGACATAGACGGTTCAATATTTACACGTTAAAACGATACACTTGTCAGGTGCATTTTGACTTTGAGATTTAACTAAGTGCCACATTAGACACCATTGGCCTACACTATATCAATAAATGATGAATGACGAATATGGCATAGATGTTACTCCACTTAAATGCATTGCATATATAGGAATAGGACAATGAAGGTCAATATTGATAATTCATCATCTGACATTAAACCAGTTTAGTTTCTAAGTCCCCATGGCTCTTGTACTTGCGCTTTTCATCTTCACATTGTGTATTGCTTCTCCGTACAGAGCTTACATGCACTACCAAGCTGATCTTCATAGTTTCGCTAATGACAACAAAGTTGCTTTTGGTATTAAAGCTTAAAGACAAAAAGTTAGTATTCTATTATTTCTCCCAATATCTGCATATCTGTCTTGATAACATCATTAGATGGATTGTCAGTCAAAGCATTTTGTTCTGTCTTTCATATATGTCACAATTTACAAGCGTGGTATCATTTTAAAGATGGATTTGTCCTTTTCCAATAACTGCAATCAGAAAGATACCTTCCCGAGCAACTTCTAAGAAAGTCAATCTGCACTAAATGCAGACACCGTAGAAAACATTATTTCGGAAGCTTTATTTCTCCAAAAGCCCCAAGCAACAGAAAGCAAACCCCAACACGTGTTTTTGTTAGTTTGCCTCAGAGGCACCAAAGAACTCCAGACACATACAGGATATTTAAAATAACCACATAAGACATGTCAAAGATTCATAAATGCTTTAATTAAAGCAGATACACGGAACTCTTTACAATGATGCATTTCGTTCGATGCAAACAGTGAAATAATTGTGTAGAGACCTAATCTTCAAATGGAAAGGATAATATTACTAGTGAAGATTGTTGTTTGCTGTCGGGTTACTTTTGTAGATGGTTTGCGGGACGAATGTGTCAATGTGGCAAGTACACTAAACTTTAATTTGCACAGTCCCAAGCAATCAAGCAGCACACAGTCAGTTAATTAATCTGCAGAACGTTTCGAAACACTAGACACATATATGTGTTTGAACAATAATACATATACTCGTTCATTAATATCTTGACTTTTAAAAATGGACTTTTGTAATGGACTTTTGAACGGCGCTCCGGCTTGCTAAACTAAACGTTTTGAAAACGAGGCTGCAAGACTAGTTGATAATGCTTCCCATGAACAACACAGCCATGACATTCTATATCAGCTCTTTGTGCTGACTGTTTAAGCAATAATCATGTTTAAAGTTCCTGGTCATTGTTTTCCGAGTTGTGAAATAACTGTACACATATTCCTCAGAGACATGTTCTAACGATTGAAAGAAAATTATCGCTTGCGTTTATCGAATTACTTCCGGTTTCTGGTAAAAGGAAGCAGAAGTCGTGGTTAACCCAAAATGGTGGCATATGCTTCATAGAGATTTACAAACATTACTAGCGGGGGCTGACTGTAGGCGGAAACCTTTTTTCTTACTTACTTCACACATTTTACTGTGGATTTTGTCTATGTGTCGCTAAAACTTCCAAGTACTGTAAGAGACTATAATTTAGTGAACATATAGGAATATATACAGTTAATATTAATAGCTTTTGCGCTTAAGAAATGTATAGTGTTTTGTATTATATTTGAATACATTTAGTGCGACACTATTTACATAATGTTCGTTGCAGAAGTCATTTTTTTTGTGCAAAAATCGTCAGTTCGGTTGAGTTCGTTTATTTTAATAGTTGTCACAATATTCGAAACATAGGTACGGTAAAATGTTAATCACGTATATTTGAGACCCATATTGATATTTACAGCCATCGTGGTGCGTTGAAAACTTAGTACAATTAAAAATTGAAATAAACTTAAATTACAAGTATAATCATGCTCAAATTTATATGCCGGAATAGATTCAATCAAAAACTCCTTATATGGACTTTAACTAAATAAATAAAAATCTATTTGATAAAAATATAATAATTCAATATTATATTATTGAATGCGCTAATATAATGATGCAATTTTTAAATGTTGGATATGTTCCCAAAAATGCATTAATGTCGTGTTTCTGTATGTTCACTACATTACCATACGCTTCATTTAAGACAGATTGTGATAATGCATAACGGTAGAGCTTCTGTTAATGGATTTCTGCAAATTTATATCGTAATGCTCGAGTTGAAATATAATTAAAACACAGCTACACAATACATTGCCGTACAAAAATAAGAAAGAAAAAAACGAACACATGTAGATATAGCTCCGTGGTAGAAGTCTATATTTGCCTTTTTTCAAAACAATATTATTATATGGAAAGTATATTATTGTTTCATTAAGACCATGTCTATATGTTGTAATTACTATATGAATGTAAAACCGATTTAAATATATCACTTTAATGTTGTTATCATAATTATTGGCCAAGTCTGATATTTGGAGCACCTATACATCGGTCTAAACCCCAGTACATTGATCGTTCCAAGGCGGTGAAGTTTTATATACGTGTGTGACTTTGTTTATGAACATTTGTGTCGTGTCTAATCAAATTGGTGTATGTCTCAATGTTTGGCAATTCGTTCTCAGACAATCTTTATAATAAGGGTTACTTCCTTGCAATAAATAAAAAGGGCCGCTGGTGCAGCTGAGTTTTCACTGTATGTGTTGGTTGACAAACAATATATAAATACGTGTTTATCACGATCGGTAATAATCATTGAAGACGCACTGGGGATTCCATAAATGTCTAAAAGGACCGTATCCGACATTTGTATTTGCCATCATCATATTGTGTATACTTTATGTGATAGTACACATCTTCTGCACCAGTGTTTTCACGCAATTTCGCCACCATTCATATTGTTTGTTATGAAATAAGGTCACATGTAAAAATCCAACGTTATCTATTGCATAATTATTACGCTACCTATTCAACGGCTGCATCGACGGCTGTTATTATACACAGTAAGCTAGTAATTTAAAAACAACAACATGTCAGTGTTTATATTCCTTACAGAAGGTGTTATGGAACACACATATTCAGTAAATATTTAGTTAAACTGACATTTAATTGTGCGTTGTGGAAGCATTGTTGCGTTTAAATTAATATTAGGAGTTCGATTTCGAATTGAAAAGTCGTTTTAGTGGTCCTTGCAAAAATCCGTTTCAAACCCAACAGTCATCTTGATGTTGCTTATTCGACATGTTCAGTCCCTTTATAAACAGTGCTATATTGTATTTTGAGTTCAAAGCTCTAAGGATGGGCGTATATTAAATGTGAAAACGAGATTTGCATAAAGATCCAATGGCAGTTCAATCTCTTTCTTTCAGCACACACTATCCCACATCCGTTCGATTTGCATTAATGGCGTATTACTCTCAATATCTAATCGTAAACAAAACACAAACTCATTATTTTCGAGGTCGAATCGAACTTGTCCAAAAATGCAACCAAACAAAAAACAATTCAATCGGCATTGATACCAAAACAGATTTGGAAAACTGACTAAATGGGCTATGATTACAAACATGCATTTAATCGGTAGACTATCAGCATTACAGAGTCAGATTAATCATAAGAAAATGCGTAGGATAATATTGTATTTGGTATAATACAAATATATAAAGTAACTGGTATTGATCACGACTTGATACGTCGAAGAAATGTTAGAGAAAAATGCATTAAGCAACCAGTTAAAACTGTATGCAATCATTAAACTTGCACACACAACACGCAATCTTGCTTTCGCAACCAACATTAACTGTTGATTTCATTATCACAAAATATAAATCGTGCTTCCACTTAACTGACAACGACTTACTTAAGGATAGGTATTCGGAATTTCATCTTTGTTATTTTCTAGTGCACATTTGATGAAATAAATATCTCTGCTTTGCTGCATTATATCCAGTCCAAATATTACCAATGCACGCAGGTCAAGACGGAATGTTTTTGCATCGCACAAGCTTCTCCATTTACAATATTGCCTAATTATGCGTCCTGCCTACTAAATCACATTTTAGTTACAAATATTTATGTAAAAACATGTTTGGATGTGCGTGTATTGTTTTCGTATATTATGAATTTATTACAACACTATTTGTTCTGTGTGTGCGTCTCGGTTATAATGGCATGTTGTGACCTGTACCATGTGTGCTATATATGTGTACCACTATAATCAAGTATGAATGAATGTGACATATATGTAACACTATCCATTGTTTTTGGATATAATTGGTGTCAATGTTATTTTAAATCATGGTACAATGCACGATAACACATCCTCAGCCTTTTGTGTCAAAGTTTTAAATGTCATGGTTTCGTTCTTTTTTAATTTCTTTATACCATTATCCTTGCAATGACGTCTGGTCAGAAAATGTAATAGTCCGATTGCAAATGTTGCTTTGAAATGAATATCCTTTAATTTTGTTTGATTAAAATAAACGATGTTTTATAAAATGAATGTATGCATAACTAGGTGCAGGAAAATTTGTTTTATATCGACATGATTAATGGTGATTAATTGAGGTTTTGTTTGTTAAAACGAGATAGCAAAGGACTGGTAGATAGATGCCGTTTGAGGAAAAATAAAGCCATTTATGTAAATTTTCACCAATAACAATATACTTTATTGAAAAACGTACAATATATACAGAAGTCAATGTACGCCCGTAAAGGCCCTTTTTGGACGGTTCTAGTTTAATCAAAGAATTATAGCATGATCTCCAAACGTATATAGCCTGAACAATACATACCATCAACAACTTCTTTTAACCATAGTTTGCAAATTTGCGATAAACCTATTAAATATATGTTCCGCTTTAAAGCATGCTGAACTAGAAATGGCGCGGCAGAGGCCGACGCGTATCCCCACGCCGAATGTTTGACCTAGGTGTGCCCCAGGGTTGGTAATGGGGCCATGCATAGTTGAGATTGACCGTATTGTCATAAGAGAAGCTCAGTATCAATTAGAAGTGAATTGGTGTAGAAATGAAGAAGTTATAGTAAAAGGCAATTTTGGGTGGTTGTGACCTATGTGGGCAGGGCGCCCCAGGGTTGGTAATGGGGCCATGCATAGTTGAGATTGACCGTATTGTCATAAGAGAAGATCAGTATCAATTTGAAGTGAATCGGTGTAGAAATGAAGAAATTA
>VMBQ01005630.1:0-19241 GCA_007657795.1 Dreissena rostriformis | reverse complement strand
CCCCCCCCCCCAGCAGGAGGGGGACACCCCGTCCCGCACCTACCCCCCCCCCCACTCGCAGCTTCGCTGCTCGATCGTGCGTATAGCTGAAATAGCCTCAGGAACGCCCCTGGCTTACCATGCATAATCGGATATTTTGTCAATATAACATAAAAATAACATATATAATTTGTGCATGAACTATCTGTGTTAAGAACCTGTCACAAAGTCAGTGTCAAATACATACGTTGATTGTTATTACGTGACATATAAATGGTCTGTGTGTTTAGTATATACAACATAAATATAGTATATGTATGTAGGTGAAACGTTGGAGTAGCCACTCTATCGTTTTCGAAATAGCTGTTTACTAATACTCGTATTTATAATAAGATTGTGATTAACTTGGGTTATGTTCACAGTTAATTTACTGGAATTATGCTCTCAGAAATGTCTGGTTTAATAGAGCTCCACTAAATCTTAGAATTTCCAATAAATGTAATGTAATGATATTGAACTTTGATCGCGATGTTATGTCTAGCATCTGTTTATTTTCTTGCTGGAACGATGATTATTTTTTACAAATTGTAATATCGTTTCTATCCTGCTGGGTACAAAGTGGTATGTATTTATCATCATCATCATCATTTAAAAGACCATGCATCTGTGTTTATATTATATATGCGTAAGTAGTAAATAATTTCAGATGTTTCGTATGTGAACATAAAACCTACTTTTCGTACGTGTGAATGCAATTATAGTGGTACTATTAGATATGATAAATACTGTGTCACTATATTCTTAATTTGTATCAAAACCTATAAATAACTAAAATGTATTAATAACGACTATATGTTTTGTGAGAATGCTATACGCAATAATCAATACGCAGTGTTTATTTCTTCATTCGTCAGTTTCATAACAAAGATGCATTATGACGTCATTCAACTTCCAATTAGTTTTCGTATAATCACTCTCAATTTATATAACTTGATCTGAACAATTCAATTCACATGTAATCATGACAACAACATAAAACTAAGTAAAATCAATTAGATCCAGGTTTATGTATGAAGTAATGCAGATAGTAATCGTCAATAATATTGCATCCAATACATAGAATACGCGTTAACAGATTTAATAAAAAAGGTGTATGTTTTGTTAGAGATCTTAATAATAATGTTTACACAATGCACGTTACCTTCCAAACAAAATCACCTTTCCAAAGAAATTGAGTTCGAATATGATTGAACCAGGTTTTGTTACTTGCGACCATTGCCTTATTATACATTTTTGCAACTACACAAAACGAATTGATATATTTTTGCTAAATATATACTATTTAATCTATATGGAATACTTTGTGGTTATATTTTAGGCTTCAGCCAATGGTTTATCCTCAATGCGATTCAACTTTTCAAATATTCTTCAAAGTATCGCCCATTTACGCGAATACTTTTAAAATATGTATATCTAAACCGTAAATAAACTCACAAATACCATCTAAAAACATATTATGTGTGTGTCTAAACGCATTAGAAGAGTCTCGTTCTGGGCTAACTGGGCTGTATTAGAAACAGTGATATGAAGATGTTGCATGTTTACCTTAATTTTATAAACAGCTTATTATTCAAGGTATAGTCGAGCTAAAATTAAATTTTTTTTTTTACATTCAAGTTCAANAGTATCAATTTGAAGTGAATCGATGTAGAAATGAAGAAGTTAATGTAAAAAAAAACTTTAAAAAATGAGTGAAAATCTCGGACCCGGCCCCACCCCTACCCCAATAACTTTTGACCCAGGGGTCAGATCAAAATTCCAAATAGTGTAGGGTCGCACATATGCTCAAAGCTACCATGTATGTAAGTTTCAAGGTTCTAGTGCTTATTGTGTAGGAGGAAATAGTGGCCAGGACGGACGGACGGACGGACAGACGGACGGACAGACGGACGGACGGCGGAGATAACCACAATATCCCCACCTTTTTTTCAAAAAGCGTGGGGATAATAATAACTTTCTAAATTACTTTTTAGGGCATTTCTCGCGTATCGAGGTTTGCAACTTTTCATATATGCATTGTATAAAACTATTACGTGATTGCCCGATCGCTCTCTTCAGTGGAATGTGAACGAAACGTGAATATATCACACACAAAAATGCATACACGTGTAATATGTATATATAATTTAAGAGCTTCTTTGTCGCATACGTCTGCGATTCGGTCTCGATTCGACATGATTGTCAAGAGGTAATACATTAACCTACGTTAATCAAGAATCGATGAATTCCGTTTTGATACGATATGACTATGGAAGCTATATTTTCACAATTTAATCGATTGTATTCACTATGAGAGTCACGACTGGATATTACAGCCCGATTGACTATCGACTTCATTTATCGGAAGATCGCAACAGAGCGTCACAGTCGTGTCTTTCATCTTGCATATGATTTACTGCAACCACCACAACGTGGAATAAATATGACAATTTGCGTTTGTTACGACACAAACCGATTTGAAACGATTACCTCTATTAACAATTGATTGTTTGTTAATTGTGCTGATCGTACGCTTTGTTAACCGTTCAAGACGATTCCCAATGTCCATGATTAACACGACTGCCAAGATTGACTTCAAGATTTGATAATACCCGACACGATCTGAAACGATTATAACGATAAGTTCACGATTTAATTTGTGGCGCTAATCGTGATAGTGAGAAAAAAGCATAAAGCTAAAGATGCAGGTTTGTTTATACAAAATTAAAAATTCCGCACTTAAACATGAAGACTGATATCAGATTTTAAACATTCTTTCTATTTAAATGATTAATGTTTATCAACGACATATCGGCCCTATCCTGATTAAATCTCTTAAAGAGTTGAAACTGTAAGATGTCGTATACCAGCAATAAAACCTTATGAAAAAAAAAAACAACATGTATGTAATATTAAAGGAAATTGTTCACAAATGGCGGAAGTGTGTCCGTTAATGCTAACTTGTGACAAAACGTTAGAAAATGTTCATGTCGACAACCTGTAAACAAGTGTCTTCAAATATTAGTATTAAATAGATTACATTTATATAATTACTTACCTTTCAAAAAAATATTGATAATAAACTATTTTAGAGATATTTATTTAAAAAACGTTGAAAAATAGAAATGCTTACAATACATATTTATTTGCTCAAAATTCCGATATTTGATTCATTGATGGCTACGTTAAATTGACACGGTATTTGTTGTACGTTTAGACACATGACACTGTCTTTTTCATGATCATCCAACTGTATTCTTGGTATAAATCAATTACATGCAAAAACTCTTTGTAATAGCATGTCTCTAAGTGCATTGCTATGTTAGATTCATAATGTTTTGTTTGTATAAATATGATTTCAGCGTCACGTCGGATCAATCTGAACGTTTCCTGACTATCGACATAACGCTTGGAAATTTGTATTTCAAGAAATCAGGGGCGTACCTAGGCATACGGCAGTACGTCCTTGCGTATCATTCAAACTTTCAAACTTAAAAAAGGAAACTCTTACAATTCGAAAAATGCAATAACAAGTTTGGGCTAATGGGGGGTTAGGGGTATAATTATGTAAAAAAAAAACAAGACGTACGCTTTTAGTAAATAACAAAACACAACACAGTCTTAACTCCAAACATACGAAGTAAAGTCTTTTTTCACTGATGAGGGGTAGTAATTAATGTATATAGGGAAAGAGAAATTAACGCTGAGAATGTGGTCGACATTTTGGCACAAAGGAAAGATCGAAGATAAGTATTACCTTTCAGGGTGTAGTATTGCACAAACAAGTGGAACTGTGTTTTATGTGAAATTAGAGGATGTTTTTTTTTAATGAATTACACATAGTCCAAACTGGTTTTATTGAACGAGTTCAATAAAAGTTTAGTATACTCGCTCAAGACTCAGCGAGCATGCTGTTGTTTCATTCAAAGAGTGTTTCTTTTACAGTTTAATTAAAAAAGAATTTAATTTTATTTTTACCAAATACCCGAAATAAAATCAGTTTCAGCCGAAAATAAGGACGGGCTTAGTTATTTTGCGCCACGTCGCACCGATTTGACGACTCGTCAAAACAAATACACACGCCGTGGGCGTGGAACTACATTTTTACAGAGTCGCAACAAATACACGGACATGGGGAAGGTTTCCATGGAAAACAAGCTAAATCCTTTACTTTTGTTAAAGGAAGAAATTGATGAATACAATTGCCACATATCGCTGAAGGATAACAACAAAACGCTCCTTCTGCAATGAAATCCAACATTTTCTGAGGGAGGAAGCAAGAGTCAAACATTTCCTTACGTTTACATACCCATTCCCTCACAGTCATAGGCTTCTTAATTTTAAGCCTTGACACTTAAACTTAATAGATTATGGTCAAACGTTTATTTGCAGTTGGCAATGTTTATTGAAAATATTTATGTTTCTCATTTTTTTCAAGCTCAAATTCGAGGATAAACATTGCCAAAATGTGCCTGAAATGCAACACCAAATTACACATTTTGCAAAGAAATTTCCAAAATTGTCTAGGGGAGGACCCCATACTCCCGCCAGCAATAGAGTTGAANGTATGTGAACATAAAACCTACTTTTCGTACGTGTGAATGCAATTATAGTGGTACTATTAGATATGATAAATACTGTGTCACTATATTCTTAATTTGTATCAAAACCTATAAATAACTAAAATGTATTAATAACGACTATATGTTTTGTGAGAATGCTATACGCAATAATCAATACGCAGTGTTTATTTCTTCATTCGTCAGTTTCATAACAAAGATGCATTATGACGTCATTCAACTTCCAATTAGTTTTCGTATAATCACTCTCAATTTATATAACTTGATCTGAACAATTCAATTCACATGTAATCATGACAACAACATAAAACTAAGTAAAATCAATTAGATCCAGGTTTATGTATGAAGTAATGCAGATAGTAATCGTCAATAATATTGCATCCAATACATAGAATACGCGTTAACAGATTTAATAAAAAAGGTGTATGTTTTGTTAGAGATCTTAATAATAATGTTTACACAATGCACGTTACCTTCCAAACAAAATCACCTTTCCAAAGAAATTGAGTTCGAATATGATTGAACCAGGTTTTGTTACTTGCGACCATTGCCTTATTATACATTTTTGCAACTACACAAAACGAATTGATATATTTTTGCTAAATATATACTATTTAATCTATATGGAATACTTTGTGGTTATATTTTAGGCTTCAGCCAATGGTTTATCCTCAATGCGATTCAACTTTTCAAATATTCTTCAAAGTATCGCCCATTTACGCGAATACTTTTAAAATATGTATATCTAAACCGTAAATAAACTCACAAATACCATCTAAAAACATATTATGTGTGTGTCTAAACGCATTAGAAGAGTCTCGTTCTGGGCTAACTGGGCTGTATTAGAAACAGTGATATGAAGATGTTGCATGTTTACCTTAATTTTATAAACAGCTTATTATTCAAGGTATAGTCGAGCTAAAATTAAATTTTTTTTTTTACATTCAAGTTCAAATAAAAAAAAAAAAAAGTTCATTCTTCAAGAGTTTCTGCTGTTTTCAACTGCATGTGTGTCATATAACGTATTCTGTATTATGGGTATGAGAGTTCTATCCACTGCTCCCAGGACTTGCGGCAGAATCCAACCTTCATTCCTGTTTGTTGTTGTACACGGACTGGGGCTGGAAACCTATGGAAAGTATTTGGTGTTTAAAATTACCAGTACATGATAATAAAGCATCTATATACGTTTTATTAACTGTGTTTAAATTTTCATTTATGAACTGTGTTCAAGTTTTCATTATCTATTGATTTTCCAAAAAAATGTGGGAATAAAAAAGGTGAAAAATAAATAAATTATAATTGTACGATCCCTGTAAAAGGAAAAATAATGATAACTTTAATTATATGACCCGATTTCTTTAAAGGATTGTAAGACATGATTTATTTAAACGAATAACATTTTTTCTACAACTGTTTAAACTCATGATTGAGTAATTGATTATAGAAAGAAAGACATTTAACGATCATATGTTTGTTGATTGAACGCATGATGGCATGTAAAATACGTAAGACAGATGATCTGCTGATTCCATGAAGATCTTCCAGCTTGGAATAGACGTTTCCTTTGACCAAGAATCTTTAACTGATGTCAGTGATGAGTACCTGCAGGTGTAGGACAATATAAAACAGTGAATAATACCGGTATTAAATATACATCTAATATTTGAAAACAACAAAAAATACTATAATATATTACGGTAGTGTATGTGTGTTCAAGAACAAGATATTCTGGTAACTTTGTTGATATATCATGATTATCATCACTTTAGTGTTTTGTGGTTGTAGCATTGATACATGTAACAGTTGCCTAGCCGGGCACATTTTACATCATTTAGCAATACATGTATCATTATGACAGAATATGCAAAAAACATAAAACAAAGAAAAGGAATAGATTGTTACGAGTTGTATAGCGTTGATAACAAACCTTAACCAATAAAAAAACAAGGCTCCATAGAGTATTTATCCGAACAAAAAAACATCCGAAATCACATGCAATTGAGATAAAAGCTTACAGCCGAATTAATCATGTATTGCAGAAGTGATTAGAGCGACGCTTGAATCACACACATAATTAACACATACTGTAGGGTTTAACGTAAATTGCAATTTATTTTGGTCCTAATCGAAATATAAACAAAGGGCAGTAACTGACTTATTGATCCCAACGTAAAATATTTCTCAGAAAGTAATCAAGGTATAAAAAAAACAACAGTTTTACTTCCTCTCTTATGTCGTCGATAAAAAACATGGAGCCAAAAGCTTCTTACTCGGTGTCTACGCACAACATACGCGGCGTCCTTTTTGGTTTCGACGTCACTACGACTGCTTCATACGTCTCGTAAACTTACGAGAGAATTATACGATATCGTAAGTTACGAAAGTTTATTGAAACGCAAAATGGTAAGATGCGATAATCGCAACTGGTATACGAGTCGTAACATACGTACGAGAGCTTATTGAAATGGTCCCCTGGTCTTAATATAACTATATAATAATTTAATGGTATTTGCATTATAATGGTTCCTCTTTTATTGCTATTTAATTTGAATCGTGATGATATGTGGTTTCCTATTTATTTACACTTATATGTTTAATGAATGATTCCCGGCCATTTGTGAGGGTTTGAACTCCTAGAAACCGATTTTAACCTCAGAGCTTTTCATACTCCGTTCCAAGGTGGTTACTCCATTTAAATTAATTTGTGTAAGTTTGTTATGTATGTGTGTGCGTGTGTGGCTATTGGTTTCTCGCCATATGGCCGAATTGCATAATAAGATATTTCTATTGCTGCTCCAGCTTAAATTTAACTTAATGTGTTCTACAACAAACAACATATAATAACGTGTTTGTTATTAGACCCGCGCCATGTGAAATTACCTATGCGTCCAGGGTACCTGAAACCCGGCCTTCACATCTGGGCAGGCTGATCAGGAGGTACCATGTCCACTTATAAGACCACGGAACCTTGTGTGCCTTTATTTCAAACAGCATAACCCCTGACTGCGCGATGCACAGGCTGGTTTTGAGCTTCGCTGGCCGCATATGGCTAAATCCCTGCATTCGCACGACGCCGGTAATAAACGGTAATAATCATTGAAGAGAGTCTGAAGAATTCTATACATGTCTTACAGGAATAAGTCCGATATTTTTTGATAACCTTATTGAAAAAATGTGTAAATTTATTGAAAAGTAAATCTTAACTGCACCAATGTTAGCACGCTTTCAGTTTTCATCCGGAAAAAAATAAAAGCCCTGCTTTTCCAAATCGAATGAACTACACATATATTATTTGTGTTATGGAATAAGGTTACATTTGAAAACTTAACGTTACATAGTTTCGATTGTTTTCGGAAATCAACGACTGTAGAAACTGGTGTTATCTTATTCTATAAGCTAAAACGTTCGGAAAACAAGTGTTTGTTAATATTACTTAGCAATTGTGATATCAGACATACATATTCAGTAAATATTTCGATTGATGGGCATTTAATGTTGCGTTCATGAAGTATGTTTGCGGTTAAATTTTAAGTACGATTTCAATTCCGAATGGAATAGTCGCTTTAATGGTCCTTACAATAAATCCGTTTCAAACCCTACATTTGATTTTATTCCGCTAAACCGACATTTCAAATTCGTTATATATACAGTGCTTGGGAAACGATTTCAACGCTTGTGGAATGGACATATTTACATTTGAAGCTGATTTTTGCATAAAGATCCAATGTCAGTTCAATCCTCTTTGTTCCGCGCACGCTATCCCACATCCGTTTCGGATTTCATTAATGGTCTATTGCTCTGAATATCCAGTCGTCAACAAAAATACATTATCCTAATTTTTCGATGAAGAATTAATCCAAAAACGCAAGCAAGAAAAATGTTGACGATTCAATCGGCAGTGATACCACAACAGATTTGGAAAACTAACGTTTGCAAAACTAACAAAAGGAGCTATGAAAACAAAGATGTATTAATCGGTTGGCTATCAGCATAACATATTTGAATTTAGATCAAAATTATATACAGTAACAGAAAACACATACATAGGATAATAATTTATATGGGAGAATTAAAAAATTAATACGGTACTTGATTACGACTAAATAATCCAATTAAATGTTCACTGAAAATCCGCACAGGCTAATTATGGAAAAAACTCTCCGCTTTAATGGAATTTTTCATTTAAATAATGTCTCTTCCCAACAAATATCCGGTTTAGGCGGAACGTGTCGTTCCTGACGGACGACACATGCTAATCTGGGACGACATTTTACGCACATGCATTAACCCATTTATGCCTAGCGTCTAGAAAAAAGGCCTTGGCAAACAGTGTAGACCCAGATGAGACGCCGCATGATGCGGCGTCTCATCTGGGTCTGCGCTGTTTGCTTAAAGGAATTTCTGTAAGAAATATTCTAAATATAGAAATAAATATACTAGACATCCCTAATTTTGGAAATAAATTGATCCGATTGTGAAGGATGGGAGAGTCCACTAGGCATAAATGGGTTAAACTACGTTTTACCAGAACGAGGCTAATATCTGCAGATCTAAACTGGACGTTCTAACATGATTTAAGCTTTTCCATTGGCAATCGTCCCTAATTATGCGCTATGTGTAATATATCACATTGGAGTTGCTGCATAATATCCACATCAAATGATACTGTCACACATGTCTGGATGTGCAAATTGAAGACATATTACCTTTTCAGAAGACTGTAACAAACACTGATGTAAAAGGAGAGATTATAAAGCATCAATTCTTTATAAAGCGGATATGAATACGTGAAGATATAGATACCACTGCATTTGCTAGCGCATTAATCAACCGTCTGTAATAAGTGTCTGTATTGAAGCTCTGTCTAAACAAAAAAACAGTGACAAGAACCAAAAAACCAAATTGGCGAATTATCTTTAATGCATGAAGTCACACTGGTCAGAATATTGTATTGTTCGATTGCTTATGATTGGGTTGTGTTATTTAATGACATTGATTTTCGTTCGATTGATTAAAATATACAGTGTTTTATAGAATGTATTTGTGAACAACTAGTTCGGGGGACATTAGTGTATTAGCGCCATTTTAATGGATGTTTTGTATGTAAAAAAGAGCTAAAAAGAAGCTTTTTCAGTTTTATAAATATAACATGCATGAACCATTCCATTGACACTTATGTATCATGTGTGCAAATTAAAACGAAATTTATCGATTGAATCAGCAACATTTATCTTGAAGAAGTGATGCGTATGGCCGAAACAACAATAATTTCCTTCCATAACCATGGCTGCTGTAGAAAAAAAAAATGAAACTGCTGATTTCTGACTCATTTATATAAATGATTAAATGACGTTATATTAACACACACACACATATATATATCTATATATATATCTATATCTCTCTCTCTCTCTCTCTCTCTCTCTCTCTCTCTCTCTCTCTCTCTCTCTCTCTCTNACAGTTATATGTCACATAAATTATCATCCATATGGGAATATGTGTTCATGTTTGTCCAAGTATATCCTTTACACATTCAGGTTGGGAGTACCGAAAGTTCAATTTAAGTGAGGATTGACAGTAGGCACACTGCAGGTAACCGTCGAAAACAAGATATATATATATATATGCTATTAAGATTTAGTAGTTTATTAGTTTATGTACATACATAAATGAAATTACTATAAATTAATATTTTTTCAATGGAATCAATTCCATTATACAAATGGTAAACATATACAGACATTTGATTGAGGAGACTGTTTTAAAATGGCAAGCGATTTTGTTAGTGTCTGTAATGGAGCAATAACTCTCTTGCCTATAATTTTACATAAGAAGTTAATGAAATATCAAATGTATGCCTTCATTTTGTGATGCAGACTAAACAAAAATCAACAACGTAAAGGTCGTGGAAGGTTAACATCTTTACGATGTCAATTTATGAAAATCCCTTGAATAATTGGTCATTTATCACAATTTATTCAGTATTTTGTAACTTTTTTTATACACGTGTATCGAATTTATATTTCTTAAAAGAAACATCAAAATCTATCATTCAAATGAGTACTATTCAGCACAATTGTAAGTCGTAATGCTGTAAAAAAAACGATACAGTAAACGGGTCTCTGATAACAAAAGCATGGAAAATATAGCAAGGCCTTTTGTAACGTGTAACGAAATTTAATAACAACGTTAAATGGCCTGTGTCAGGAAATACCACTTATACATCACTAAGTGTCGTTTAATATATTGAAGCCTCTTTTAATACATCATATTTTTTGTTTTTGCGGATAAAAAAAAAACGTCTTTTAAGATTACGATTGCATAATAATGCAGCGGAAATTGCAACACATAACAATGCAACATGATAAATCACTCCGACGTATGACACTAACTTTCTGACGGCGACAATTCATTTTTAGCATTAAGCAAGGAACCATAGAGTTTAGATAATTATCTAATAACGAACCATATTGCTAAATTGGTGCTTTATTTTCTTCACACTGAATCCATTTACTGAATCATTCACTGCCATTAATCATAGTGAAACGGCAATTTTCGTAATTAAAGAGATCGAACAATACGTCGACTTATTGAAGTGAAGGTTAAAGACGTGATATCAACGTAATTTATCCATCGTATTCAACAGCAAAGATATTTCAAAACTATTGAAATGTATTTAATTATGGGATTAAAAAACAAAGCAAGTGTAAACATCATAGACCATAACACTTTCAGGGCAAAGTAATGAATCTTCGGGCTAAGGATTTCATTTCTTTCGTAACATAAATTAATCTACTTAATGCCACGATGGTAGTGTCCCATGGCACCAACTACTACTGCTGTGACGAACAGTTATTAAGCTATGTACTAAGCATTCGACAAGAATTTTCTATTTTTGTTTAAACAATGCGTACCTGGTATGCTTCGTTTAGACCGAGCCATACGTATACGTCATATTTTAAAGGATATGCATCGTTTTCGGTGAATAAAAGAATTGTATATGACTGGTAATAAAGTATATTTTCACAAGTAGTGTTTTTTACACGCGTAAAACAATTGTTCCGTAAGTCACTGAACTCTATTTGAAACAATACAAGAAACGAGGTTAGCTTAATAGTCACACGTTTGTGTTTCATGTCGCAATAGATTGTTCTAAAATTGTCTTCATGAAAATCGTACAACAAGTTTCATAAGGCATGTGACTTTGTGGGTAAATGGATGTTACTATGTTTTCATGTGGTTTCGTAACCAAGTGTATGAAATACTTTATAGGGACTAGTGGGTCGATGACGTTTGTGGGGATAAAGACCATTTATTTTATATTTCTCCGATAATAATATACTTCATTTTAAAACATACAGTCTAATTACAGAAGTCAACGCGTTGTCATAAATGTACGCGAGTGCAGGCTCGTTTTGGACGGTCCTAGTTTAATTAAAGAATAATAAAAATGATCTACTCCAAAAGTATATGGCATGAACAATATATATAATAAACAACATCTTTAAACTATAGTTTGCAAATTTGCGATAACCTGATTGAACATAAGTCCCGCTTCAAAGCATGCTGAACATAACTTTATAAATGACTTTTTAGCGCTTTTCTCGCGTATCGAGGTTTACAACTTTTTATATATGATAGTATAACTTAATAAAGTGAGTTTCTGATCGCTCTTTTCGGTGGACTTTGAGTTAGAATGTGTACGTTACGTGAATATGTATATATATGTTAGTCGTAAATAATATCTATCTATGATTGTATTTTATATAACGCCATTGCAGCGTTTTTTGAACACGTATGGCAATGCTGTTTTTTTCTTGAGTTATGGAAACAACATATATATGGGCATTGACTTCAAGTTCTGTGAACAATAAAGGCCGTTGGAATTACGTAAAGAATTTCGTTTGTATTTTCGTTTCACAAATGTGCCAATGAGTCGCCCGTATGACATAAGACCCATTTTCGCATGACGTGGCTTAAATAGAAATCTGTCACACACTTCAACTTAATGAGGCGTCAGAACAAACGGCGTTTTTTTGTATATTAATTAAAATATGTTTTCTAAAAAGTAGATAAAACCTTTGAAATGACATGATGTTTTTTACAAAAAGGCAATAAAAACACTGAATCGAGCAATCAAAGCATACATTTGCAGAAAGTATGGCCCGCACCAGTGCCGTTTATTGTCGATGTCTGAAAAAAAAACGGGAACCTTTGTACTTTTAAGATCTATACGATATGATAAATATTTATTAAAAATTACCCAACTTTCGTAAAAATGTTATTATTAATACAAATTAATAAACTAAAAAAATGTGTACTAATCGCATTTATCCTTCTTAAAGATATTGTTCAGAGGTATGAGATGTATTATAAAAATTAAACATACACACATGTACAGTTTACATTTTTTTATTTTATTTGTTTGTAACGAATTACTAGGATATAGAAGACAAACACCGACTACAAATTATGCATGGTGAACATCATTATCAGGTCAGTATTCCGTGTATGTGATTAGATAAAGGCTAAAGATAGTAAACATGCAAGCTATTAAATATATTCAAATTGTGTATAATATATTGTACGGGTATTAGATGTTAATCATAATATTGAATCATAGGTGTATATTGTTTTAATAGGACATTGGAATTTTAACATTGTGCGGTTTAACGAAGGATTTAGAGATGATGACCTTTATCTTAGTATTGCTAATACTACGTTTATACTGTTGTGTGATGCTATACGAGCGAGGAATTTCTCAGAGGTTTACAGCTTAGATACGATATTATGCGTGTTCGATATTATACGCTGCTTTGCGTTCGATTGCAATATGTTCACGATTTGAAAGTAACATGTACTAAGCATGATACGACACAGTCTGATCTCCAGATTCAGATAAGAGGTCATAAATTAGGAAATGTTTCGAATACGTCCACGATTCGGTTTCGATTCTACCCGATCGCCACGATAGAGTTTCTCGAATTAGTACGTTCTTCTACAAGGTGATTCATTTATCAACGTTTATCAAGAATCGATGAATTCCGTATTGATACGATATGACTTTGGAAGCTTTATTATCTACAATTTAATCGATTGTATTCACTATGAGCGGGACGACTGGATATTAAAGCCCGATTGACTATCAACTTCATTTATGCGGAAGATCGCAACAGAACGTCACATTCGTGTATTTCATCTTGCATAGTACTTACTGCGACCACCACAACGTGGAAAAGATATGATTAGTTGCGCTTGTTACGACACAAACTGATTTGATACGATGACCCCGATTAACAATTGATTGCTGTTGATCGTGCTGATCGTGCATATCGTACACTTATTTAACCGTTCAGCGAGATTCCCAATGTCCACGATTAACACGACTGCCAAGATTGACTTCAAGAACTGTTAATAACTGACAAGATCTGTTTAGATTATAACGATAAGTTCACGTTTTATACCACGATAACTTGTGGCGCCAATCATGATAGTGAGGACGTTACATAAAGGAAAAGATGCAGATTTGTTTATACAAAATTTAAAATTTCGCACTTAAACATTTAGACTGATATCAGATGTTAAATGTTAATCCTTTTTAAATGATGTATTTGTATCAATGAAACTTTTAGATGGCGTATACCGGCAATAAAACCTTATGAAGAATAAAAAGCCACTTATGTAATATTAAAGGGTATTGTTCACAAATGGCATCAGTGTGTCGGTTAATGCCTTAACTTGTGACATAACGTTAGAAAAGGTTCATGTCGACAATATGTAAACAAGTATTTTCAAATATTAGTATTAAATAGATTTAATTTATATAATTACTTACCTTTAAACATATGATTGGTAATAAACTATTGTAGAGATATTTATTTTTTTTTTTAAAAGTGAAAAATGTAAAGGCTTAAAAGACATAATATTTTGCTCGAAATTCCGATATTTGATTCATTGAGACTATATTAAATTGACACGATTTTTGTTATACGTTAAGACACATGACACTGTTTTTTTTCATGATCATATTGCCCACTGTGTTCTTGGTATAAATCAATAAGCTGCAAAAACTCTATGTAATAGCATGTCTTTTAGTTCATTGTTATGTTGGATACATATTTTTTTTTTTTTTTAAATATGATATCAGCGTCATGTCGGATCTATTTATATATTAATCAATTGTTGCTGATAAGGAATATGTGTTTTTGTGTGTGTTATTATCATTCACAAATTGGATTTTTATCTAGAGACAATTAAACGTTCATTATTTTATTAATATTTTTACCTGATATTTTACAAATTTTAGTGAACACAATCTCAAAGTATTAACAATGTGTAGAATAAAAACATACAATAGACAACAATTATTGGATTTATTTCGGATACCGAGGAGTTATTCTTTGCCGAACAATGAAATTCTCGCCTCTTTGAAAACGTTTAATATCTTGAACTATAGAGGTGCCCGGGGGCGTAGTAATCAGGAGATTAGATCATGGGATATAAACTCTGGTGTTCACTTGGATAATTTGAAACCCTTACCTGAACTAATCTCTACAATAACATCGTGTTATAGAACAAATACCGTTACATCAATACAATCTGACAAAAGCAATGTTACCAATTACCTTGTTATAATACAACCTGAATCTCCCATACCCGTAAAACCACAGAAAAAGATAAATGTGTGTTCTGTTAATCCCGGATCTGTTAAAAATAAAACACTCTCAATCTGTGACTTTATAATATCAAACGATTTTGATATAATTGCACTCACGGAAACAAATCTTAGAACTTCTGTTGATAAAGTATGTTTAAGTGAACTTGTTCCAGATGGTTACAACATTAAAAGTGTTCCAAGTAATGATGGAAAGTCATGGGGTGGTGTTGCTATAGTACACAAAAAAGGCATTGATATTCGTATATTATCATCAACAAAAGACAAAAAATTCTTAGAATTTGAACATATAGATTGCAAAATGATTGTACGTGGTTTCTTCTCATTACGCCTTATGGTTGTTTACAGACCACCGCCATCAAGAAAGAACGGGTTGAAACCTAACAAATTTCATGAAGAAGATTTCCCCCAATATTTGTCCAAATATGTCGCGCTAGACTCTCACATCGTGATAGTAGGAGACCTCAACTTTCACTTGGATGACCCGCATAATAACAATGCAAACACATTTTAAAGCTGCCTTGACTCATTTGGTTTGAAACAACACGTAAATATTCCAACACATGTTGCAGGACACACACTTGATGTTGTCATTACCAGAGACAATGATAAGACAGTATCCAATATCAATGTCTACGACCCTGGACTATCAAATTCAAACGGTAATATCTCCAAAGATCACTTTGCTGTAACATTCAATGCTCGAGCGTCAAGGCCACCGCCAACTAGAAAAACTGTTACTTACAAGAAAGTTACGTCCCATTGACATCGATTCATTTAAAACAGATATGAAAGCATGTGAGATCTTGAACAATGATTCTGAAATTTCGAGTATAGATGAATATGTGGATACAATCAATCGAAGTCTTTTGTCAATAATTGAAAAACACGCACCTTTGAAATCAAGGACAACTGTTGAACGACCAACTTGCCTTTGGTATAATGACAGATTGCATAACAAAAAACATTTTAAACGGAAATTTGAGAAAAATGGCTTAAATCTAGGCTAACGATAGATCACGAAATATACAGACACCAATGTGCAAGGTAAATAAAATGCTGAAACATGCACGCGTTGGGTTTTATAAAGATAAAATAGAAGAATGTGAACGATCTGAAAAATATGTTTAAAATAACAAAACAGCTTCTAGGAAATAACGACGAAGTCGTGTTGCCAAAATGTTCTTCTTCTAACGACTTAGAACAGAATTTTAATGAGTTTTTCATCAATAAAATTAATGTTATCAGAACTGACATCAACAGCCAAAACCAAACACAATCAACTCTGATGAGTGAAGAAAATTCTAGAATAAAAAGTGAACCACTTGTCAAACTATCACCGGCTTCAGAGAAAGAGGTTAAAGACATCATTTCAAAATCAGCCACAAAGTCGTGTGAATTAGACCCTGTTCCAACTTGGCTTTTGAAAGAATGCATAAATGAATTGTTACCGTCAATCACGAAAGTAGTGAATGCCTCTATGGAACAAGGGTATGTCCCAAAATCTTTTAAACAATCTCTTATTCGGCGTCTATTGAAAAAGTCTGATCTCGATACAAATACATTAAAAAATTATAGACAATTTTAAACACAGTTCAAGTTCAACATAAGTGGAAACCGTTAGAATGGATAACATCATACCTTAGTGATAGATACCAAACAGTTAAAATTGATGTTAATTTTTCAGAACCAGTGCTTATGAAATTCAGTGTACCTCAAGGGTCTGTGTTGGGTCCGAAATTCTTCACAATGTATACCAAACCAGTAGGCAAGATATGCAAGAAACATGGTCTATGCCGATGATGGACAATTATATCTGTCTTTTGAACCAAGTGATCCTATGTCAAAAGCGGAAATCTTAAATCGTGTTGAACTTTGTCTGACGGATATTGTTTGCTGGATGAACCAAAGTATGCTTAAGATAAATGCAGATAAGACCGAAGTCATCATATTCTCCTCCAAACAAAATTAAACACACATTCAAGATATATCTGTACAAATAGGAAACGCAGACATTAAACCATCCGGCTGTGTTAGAAACCTTGGTGCTTTTATGGACTCTGAATTAAATATGGAATACATGTCAACTCAATTTCAAGATCATGTTTCTCACAAATACGACATATCAGCCACATCAGTCAATATCTGTCAAAATACGCAACACAGTCTCTGGTCATCTCCCTTGTCACATCACGTATTGACTACTGCAAATCCCTCCTCTATGGGGTACCAACGAAAACACTAAACACACTTAAGAAGGTGCAAAACACAGAAGCACGTATTATATCAAGAACTCGGCGGAATGAACACATCACACCAGTGTTAAACGAGCTACACTGGTTACCGGTGAACCGCCGCATTGAATTTAAAATCCTAAGGACGACATACAAAGCTCTCCACGATCGAGCGCCATCATATATCAAAGACATGTTAAAAGTCAAAATATCATCACGTTTTTTTGAGATCTGAAAAAATCACAACGACTTCAACCACCACCAAAATGTGAAATAAGGAGGAAGACGTTTCATAAGTGTTGCACCTGAGTTGTGGAATTCTCTACCGGACCATATTCGGAACTTTGAAACAATTGGAACATTCAAGACAAGACTGAAAACACATATGTTTGTAAACGTCTACAACGGGTAATGCTCGGTCCATACAATCACCGAAAAGCACCGAAAAAACCAGGTCAGCAGAAAAAGAAACATTACACTCGCACGGTAACTGTGCAAAAAAAACACATAAAACTAAATAAATAAAAATGTATGACTCATATACTGACTAACAAATGTCTGGGATAGATTTTTATGAAATTTACGATATCACATTATATAGCTCTCACATAATCGAAACCAGATATCTACATATTAGCTGAAATAAATTCAAATGAGAATTAAGAATTCACCTAGTGATCATGCCGAAAATAAAATACAAAACATTGCTGTCGTGATTGTCAAATGTAAACATCGGCGTGCGGAACAAGTACGGCAATAAAAAAAATGCCGCCGCTGGCCGTAAATCCTGTCAAACGAAAATAATACAGGCTGAAAGATCCAGTACACCGTGTGCAAAGAGACGACTGTAGTCGGTACGTTTTTTTTCGACCTCACCGGTTGCGGTGCACGCCGGCTTCATGTCGTCTCTTCTCTTGTATTTGGTCATACACATCTTTTGAAATCTTAACAATAATCCTAATGAAGTGAAATGAAGTGAAACTGACAGTTTTATGTGTAAAACGTCGGCATGGGCTATCGGCCTTAAGCGAAAAGAGCCGGGCTCTGATAGCACCGACCCTTAATACTAATGAAGATAATACATAATTAATTAATAATATATGTGCATGTCGTCTGTCAACATGTGCGTGTCGTCTGTCAACATATGCCTGTCTTCTGTCAACATGTGCATGTCGTCTGTCGACATGTGCATGTCGTCTGTCAACATGTACTTGTCGTCTGTCAACATGTGCCTGTCGTCTGTCAACATGTGCATGTCGTCTGTCAACATGTCCATGCCGTCTGTCAACATGTGCGTGTCGTCTGTCAACATATGCGTGTCGTCTGTCAACATGTGCATGTCGTCTGTCAACAAGTACATGTCGTCTGTCAATATGTGCGTGTCGTCTGTCAAAATGTGCGTGTCGTCTGTCAACATGTGCAAATCCATAAAGCCAGTTTATGTATTTAGTTTTATTAGTTAGAATGTGCTCTTAAATTTGATGCTTTAACATTTTATTTTATTTTGTTATACATGTACATTTTGCTTAAATATCGGTGATATGTCATATGACTTTTTGTTTTGTAAAGCGACTTATATAAATGTGGTATTATTCATTATTTATGTATATAATAATCTGAACGTTACCTGATTTTTGACATAACGCTTGCATATTGTAGTTTCAAGAAATTCACTGGATCCGATATATGCTGTATTTTATCCCATCTTCACCGCGACATTGACGGTTTAAC
>VMBQ01005629.1:27259-63543 GCA_007657795.1 Dreissena rostriformis | reverse complement strand
TTAATGAGCCACATCACAGACGGTGTTTAAGAAGTAAAACAACGGCTATTACATACGCACCATGGACCTATATATAATGGGACGATTATTTACCCACTTTATTACAAAGATTTCGGGGCTCATTGGAAACTCCGAATACTTTAAAAACATATTGCATAACATCTGTAACATATCAAAACTCTCGGCGTATTTTTCCCGATGCTATCTTTTGTCAGCTTTTAACATCTGTGTTTGCCCCTTTTGACCTACATATACAACGTTATGAATGATTTACAACGCAGAAGACCAGCATGTTATATTTGAATTTTTGGGAAACATGATAAGCGGTTTAGAATGTATTTATACTTCATGTGCTGACAATAATGTTCTTCCTATTGTTCAAGTGTTTAGTTGATATGGGTTTATGTCATTTGGTTAGTAAAATACATAGAATGAGTCATAAACAATATGTTAACCTAAACTTGTGCCGAATGAATGCTTATGTATGCGGTACGTAGGATAAATTGCAAACATGAACGTTTTTTTATGTGTGAAAAAACAACATCAAATGCAATGGCGGTCAATCTCTTTTTTTTCATGATATTAATTAAGCCACGTTGAGTACCTTCATATAGAAAAAGAAAACAGAACAACGTGACGTGTCTTACGCCGCTGGTTGTAATGGAAATGAAAATTAGTAAACATATTGAGAAGAATGACACTGTCAAGTACACTTGCTTGCTTAATATTGAGCCACCGATATTGAAGTTAGTGACACTTGTACAGGCTACTAGTCAAAGAAATGACATAAATCTCGAATCAATACAAGCTAAAGAAAAACTTCAAATGACTTATGTTACTCCGGTATACTTTTCACGTTCGCACCTTTTCGGCATTTATTAACTTTTTGGCATCT
This sequence comes from Dreissena rostriformis, assembly GCA_007657795.1. Lineage (NCBI taxonomy): Eukaryota > Metazoa > Mollusca > Bivalvia > Myida > Dreissenidae > Dreissena > Dreissena rostriformis. The sequence continues at coordinate 62,648 of VMBQ01005629.1, read as the reverse complement.
AAATTACTTTTTGATTGATTTTTGGCCGTCTGCTTTTTTTTCCGGAACATTTGCAAAGATGATTAACATAATCATAGCTTATTTAAATATTTAAACATAAAATAATTTTCAAGTCATTCGAAGCTTGTTTGATGTCTGTATGGGTTATATTGATTAGGTTTCTCGTTTATTCTTTTTGTGTTTGACAATGGAAGAAATTGCATGTTCAACTTTTACTAAACGTCATCGTTTGTTACAGTTACTTGCCTGACCAAAACAGAACCTCAGAACAACATCCGATAGAAACTCAGATGAAATTTTAGAAGCCTATTCTTGTTAGTAGACAAACGTTCAATCGTATTGAATTTGTGTTTAACTTGTTCATATATGACAAATGATGTATCTAATGTTTCACAAGTATGTTTTTGTTATATAAGTAATTTTATATAATATATAGAGGATATTTGTTGGATTCGGTGGAATATCGATTTTATTTCACGAGTGATCATAGAAAATAATATTTTCACGAGTGGCGCAGCCACGAGTGAAAATATATTGTTTCTATGATCACGAGAGAATTAAAATCGATATTCCAACGAATCCAACAAATTTTCTTTTTATTTTATGCTTTTTTCACCGTTTATATACATTGTAAATAGTTTAACTGGAGAATTTGGCTGGAGTAATGACGTCATGTCGTCCAAAAAATGACGTCATTTCGTAAAAAAATACCAGTTTTAAATACCAGTTTTAAATACCATTTTTATTTCACTGATATTTCTCTATAAACCACCGGAAAGCATATAATAAATATTTCTTATATTACTCGTGAACTGGTTTATTTTTCTGTGGCGAGTGTAATGTTATCGATTTAATATAAATAGTAATGTTATAAAGGTATGCACTATTTGACAAATGAAACGTGTACGGTAACTTCCAATTAAACCAACATCTTGTTTAATAAGGCAATATCATTATTATGTTTATAAGTTGAACACTGCATATTCAGAAGCGTACATTCTATTGTGTGCTGGAGCGATGTATATAGAATATGTGTTTGCAACGAGTATGTATAAGTATATGTGTTTTTAATTTGCTTACAATTGAACATTATTGTTTACAATAATCATACACAATTTACAGAACAAGTTCTGATCTGCCATTATATGTGCAATGCACTACACAGCTGCAGATTATTTTCGTAACTTATTTAAGGACGTATGCGGCAGTTTCAATGCAAATTTTCTTACACCTAGAATTTGATAATTTTTGGTATATAGCTAGAACCATCTGTTGTGGATAGAAAAATAAAATGAAAATCATGGGTCACCAGTGTTGTTATTTTTTTATTCGCACTTAAACAACATACCTATTTTAGCATAAGTTTAAATTTTAAAAAAGGCAAACACACACAAATCGAGTAAATTAGTGAAAAAACTGTCGAAAAAACTACTATCGCTCTCTGTTTATATAATACTGATATAACTTAACTGCAAATTCATAAACAAAAACATTAATTGATTTTCAGGGCATTAATTTATCAAAAACAACAACAACATAATTTCACATATGAAAATCAATTCTATGCATTTTACTTTTTTATTATTAAAGTCTTTCCCACACCTAGATTTTGTCCAAACTGACCCAAATGTTTCATTGTTTATTACTTTATACAAATATTAAAAGAAAAACATANCACATGCGGTACTCGCATGTTTTTAAATACATTGCTTAACGATCGGACATACTGTAATTATCTTGTTGTTCATTTTTTTTTTACTTCAATGGCTAACAAATAATAAACAAAACATTTGTTTTCTAATCAAATTTATCAGAGTAAAATATGATATGCGAACGAAAAACACAATAATATTCGCGTGTATCCAGTTGCACGTCGAGCAAGATGCAACCCCACCCGCACTTTAACCAGAAGTATAAGAGCGTCGTGAATAAATGATATTCATTCATCATTGATTCTATGTAATAAACTTTTTCAAACACCACCGTATGAAACTTGATTTACTTAGTAAATGTGTGAGAAATTAAAATAAAAAAAGTATTGAGAATAATTGTTAAGCATAACATCAAATGTACCTGACATTTTAATGATAATTGATGCATTTTAAAGTATAGTTTTGTGACATTTTTAAAACATATGATCATTCAATAACACTTTCCTTAATGCGCAGGAACGCTATTCTTTTTGATAAGTCTTAGTTTCGACACAAACATCTCCAATTATGAGGATGTATCGCCAATTTTCCCGTATTAAGACTAATGCTTGCCGTTACAATAACGGTATCAAAATATTTGCGTGGTCTTAGAGTTGATGGTCGATTCTTATTGTTTAGTTTATATGACACTTATTGTTAAATCATTTTTCTTTGCTTCATAATAGTTGATTTGTTGGTGTTATTCCATTTTGATATCCATCCCGTTTTGATTCGAATATCCGAAAAAGCATACACTTATTGCGCAACATGTGTTAATGTATCCGAAAACGCATACACCTATTGCGCAACCGGTGTTACAGTGAAAACAAATTTGCGTGAAACGAAACTGCCGCGTACGTCCTTAAAGTCGAACATTTTGATTACAAGAACAAGTAATTTTAGAGTTTTTCGTTATTTTACCATAAGTCTTATAATGTTGATGAAATATATAAGGTCGCAATTAGAAGCCTACATTTTGATTTTAAAACGTGTGTTATCCGTGCCATTTCGTACACATATCAGGGTCTATGAACATGTTTTATTTAAATAACATAAAATGTTCACACTCGTGATATCATAATATCTTAATACGATATTACACTGGGAACACAGGGGTACAGTACTCGATAAACATCTACCAACCACATTTGTTCCTTTAATAACTGTGTGTTTATGTCTAACAGGATACACTATAAATAACGTGAGTGGTACATTAAAATGGAATTTCCCACAGGGCAGAGGAGATTAGCAATGTAAATGGGAAATGCAATGCTTCTTTTACATGCCATTAATTTAACTAAACGATACATATCAATGAGTATACCAGTGCTTGTGCAGATGAACAATTTATAGAGTGGAAATGTATGAGGTGTCAGAAAATGATTATTTGCTTCAGTACCTCGCTGAAATATTAAGTATGACATGTCATGATTCAAAATAAATTCGGAAGACACATATTAAAATAAAAAGGAAAGAACACTTTAGAAATATGTTTCACGCTTTCTGCGTATATTGAGGGGGTTCTGACTTTTCAAGTAGGCCCGACGAAAGCCACCCTAAGTCTTGTTGAAATGATGGCCTTTACCAAAACACTGGAAGACACCGATTATATTCGATTACATCTATTTGTGTTTGTTATTGTTTTGTTTTTGTTGGGGGGTGTGAGATGATATATGTTGTTGATAATTTAAATATATTAGACCTTACAAATCGCTATGTTTTTATTTGCTTTGATCACCATATATGCAAGCATCTTCCCGTGTTAATATACAGCGTTAATTATTTGCAACATAATCAATTCATGTCTAATTTAGCGACAGCAGCTGTCGCACATAAGAAATATATGTTACATCTGAAAATATTGTTTTTTATCCTACGGATAAAAACTTATATAAAGCGGATTCAAAATCCTGTTATTATAACAGTTCAGCTAGTAACAAAACACCCACACATTTGAAGGAATGAGCTATCTATAATTGATTGAAATCAGACACAAATGAGCACATGCTTATAAAACAGATAACTCACACTCCGACCACCCATGCAAATCCCCGATTCGAAACGTGCATCAAATATATAACGAATCTTGCAATGTTTTTTGAAGAGAAAAGTATATTACAAGTGAACATGTTTTAGCTTAGTTTAGTATAGGGGTTGCTTGTCATGTTTACACAAAGACTTCACTTTCCTATGCGAATACAAGTTGTTGTGTCGTACATGATATAAATAATGTATGCACTTTGAAACCCCACTTTGATAACAATATCGAATATAAGAAATGATATCGCTGTATTGCCTGTATGAATACTGCAATGTTTGGTCATATGGTCATATGGTTATTCTTGCCTGCCTTAACTGACATTACAACCAACCAACAGTCTTTATTATTTGATCCACATCATGCGAACAATGCATTCGCGAAGTCTCTTCAGAAGCTACCCTGGATCATTTGCGAACAGTATGACTCCTGTACAGAGTATATGATGGCCGAGGCATATATGGAGTTTAACCGTTCGGATATGTCCTTAAGTTCGATTGCTCATGACGCCGGTCACTGTTTTATGTTGATAAGAGAGCATACTTGCAAACACTGACATTATGTTTTGCAGCTGAGATAATTATTCGGATATGTCCTAAAGTATGTTTGCCCATGACGCCGGTCACTTTACTCTCATAATGTGGTTATGAGAGCATTCTGGACAGCAATAGCATTATGTTTCGCAGATGAGGTATTGCTTTTTGCAACAATTGGCATATACTTAACAAGATTTGTGTATATCCTTATTATGCAGAGAAGGAGTTCATAGGCATGGTCAGTCAATATAGACAGATTTAATTGCAGGCATCCGTAAGATAAAGATAGACATTTGCATAAAAAACACATTAATCTTTAGAGACAAGAATAATGAGCCTCATCCAAAACAACTAATTATCTTCATGTTGATACCCACAATGAGGCCGCGTAAGTAAAACTTCCTATAATAATTATTAAGAATAATACTATTGAGAGTACAAATTGAACAATTGAAGTTATACGTTTAAATCTTTTAATTAAGAGTATTATGAACCAAATCACAATTTAAACTTGCGAACATATAATTATTCAAACACTTATGTTCATCGCTATGAAAACATGCTTCCAATTCATAGCTTCATCAATGTTCACCGCGACTAACAATAATACCAATATTTAAATACACGCACTGTTTGTTATATCTACACTGGGTTCGTCATTAAAAGCAAATAATACTATTTGAACAATCCAACGATCGATCAAACACACAGCCATTATATATTTGCAAGGAAAAAAATGCGCAAACTAGCAAGGTATTTCATCGGATAGATAATATCCATTTTCATCTGTATAGTCCCTGCAATGGAAAAACATCTGTTACACTATGTATTTACTTGACTGAATTATTGAGAAAGCAAATACCCTTATGTGCAGCATGTGGTTATAAGTGTTCAATTTACCCTGATATCCCGAACGATTAGGGTAAGTGTGCCGACTTGTCATTGTGTACATTTTACATTCAACTCATTTATTGAAAGACATATCACTTATTATAAATTCTAAAATCTCCACAGGGAAATAACTCTGTAACTTAATCACATAGATAATTGAGTTCGGCGTTTAGGTTGTTCATTATCGGTTTCTTATCCGTTGAATTGGCTGAATATTGATCATCATATAACTCCCTTACATACCAGTGCATAACTGTGTGTCCCTACGTTATACCTGTTTCTAAAGAGTGCCCTTACTCTTCTAGTTTAAAGAACTTAAGCAATCGCATACATACCTTTTGCGGATGTTTCCTTACCATTTGGATGCATTTCATTCAAGACTAATTATAAAGGTTAACAATCGGGTTTGTGTTTTTTGAAGGTGTCTGCATTCATACCGGATGGATTTTCTTAAAAATAAAATCACATATAGGTTTATTGAAATTTTCGGAAGAGAAAATCGAAATTGACTTCATCGTTAGAAAAACATAAATATAACTTTATTCAATTAATTAATTAAATGATATATTTAACAATTTTAATACTGGCTACATGCAATTGTTTTGTATCAATCCTTTGCCTTCGTGTGCTCAAGTGCAGAGTGTATGTTCTGGATTTACGGGAAATAAGAGCAATATTTGGGAAAACGTATCTGATATTTCTGGAAAATTGTCAGGAATGTGGCATAAGAAAACTAAAGGAATCCAAACATGTTTTATTGCGCCTGCTAATGATGTTGATATTGCCAAGATTTAATTAAATATACCCTGCATGTTCCTGCATATCTACGGAGGTTATATTTTCACCAGTTTTATTGCAGAAAATATTTCTGATTTTATCGCAAAATGATTCTAAGTTTTTCCGGCCACCAGAAAAAAAGTGGATGCTTTTGTCATTTGTATGAAGTTCGATGATATTAACCGTTCGTGATTCATAATAGCATGGTATTTTATTGCGTAACATAGCATACGCAAGCATGATATAAACTTACATTGCTTAAAAGTGAACGCGTTAAATATATGTTTGTCAATTCAATTCCAGTTAAATTATATTGCATTTCTTTTACAATTCGTTTCTTTTTTAAATGATCTACTGTTGTTTTTCGAGAAGTTCGAATTATATTATTCTTCAGACTTTAAATTGCTTTTGATTGTATTTAAGGGAAAATCATGATGATCAAATGGAAAACAAGATGCAGACGTTCAAGCTGAAACATGTTTATTTTGTCGTTTTATTTACGTCATTACTGTATTTATATGTTAATTCACCCACATTAAAGCCATATCAGGCAGAACGAGATAAGCATGTATTTAGTGTTTATATTCGCTCTAGATCTCGACTTCACTCCGTGCTCATGTTCTAAGCGGGGCTTCTGCTTACATAACATTGTGATCGTTACTGGATTCACGAAAGAAATGTCTCTCTCAGAATGAAAACTTGAAAAACAAAATCAAAGGCACAAGCATTTCAAGATTATTCTTTACGTGTTTATTCATCTGTTTTGCATAAGACAGACATCTTTTTTTTCAAGTTGCTATAGCTGAATTTTGTTATAACAATTAACAGGTTCCGCATCTGTTATGATCACACAAGGGTCCCGCTTTCAACCGAAAACTTAAACTGGTGGAAACTTTCTCTTGCATCATGCATCAAATTAACCTTTAAATAATTATGTACAAAGGGTAATAGGACAAGATGTTAAAGCTCAACTGCAACACATGTATGACCGAAAATACCCTAGTTATTATTACGCACGAACATCTGTTTGACTTTTATTTATCAGGACATCATATCTCTAATTTAAGGGCAACGGCACGCTTCACCACGGCACAGGTCTTTGGTATGTATAGTTATATATTTGTAATTTTCTTTCTATAACATTTCGTCAGTATTTTTTAAAACAAAATGCTTCATTTTGTTTATTCCGTTCATGAGTTTACACGTGTATCTTTAAAAAAATAATATGTTTTGGATGAAAACATGTTTCTTAACTATATTACTTTTCCATTTTTTAAGAAAAAATGACAGTTGGAGTCAGTGCCCAGAACGATATTGCGCCCCAAACTTATTTGGTAGAGTCTCAATATGTAGATACAATTATACTTCTTATTCATTAAATAAACTTTCAATCACAAAAAATGTTTAAATCCTTCTCTTTGTGTTGATTAAGCCGCTTACGTGTCGTATATATGACTGTTTTACAGCTTAACAATAGTTTGTGTTAAATTGCTGAGGTAAAAAGATTTTTCATTCGCGATAAGCATATGCCGAACATGTATGTATGTCATGCGTCACATGTAATACAAACGGAAGATCTCCGACAGTTGCTCTAATCAATCTTATACAATTTCCTTCTAGCCCAAAACATACGACTTATGTTGATTGAAAATGGCACTCAAAGCCGCATAATTAGCAATAAAAATGCTGCGTCATGAATCTTTTTTTTCTGAAAAAGTATTTGGATTAAGGCTCAGAAGTCTACAGTAAAATTAGACATCTTAAGTTAGTGCTCACTCATTAATTTACTCTGAATGTTTGCGTTCCTTGCTAAATCAGTGCGCAATTCGATAAGTTTATTGCGCAAACGCGAGAACTGGTATGATATTGCGTTTAGATTCCGTGCATAACTACTGCTATCGAATAAGAAGAGCCCGAAAAGATTACAATTATAAATATCGCAATTAACATGTCACGATCGATTATAAATACAATGAATACAGACTTAAACAGTAAGTTATTTGTGAAAAAATTGAATCGTCGCTAATCCCCTTTAATGTTAGGGTTGGTAATTTTGCATGACAATTCATGACTGACGCATCCTACGGTTCCAGTTTTTGAAAAACAAATCAGGAAATCAGTATTTATAATTCTTCCACACACAAAACTACTGCATAAGTATTCCAAAAGTGATATTTCGTTCAGACACACATTTCCGGAAGAAAGCAAACAATCTAAAAGGGTATTCCCAGACGTTGGCTTCTTTACAATCTATTGTCAGAACCTTCAGGTAGGTCTGGCAGGCAATATATCATTCACTTATGTATCGTGCGCCTTAATTACACGAATATTTAGTTTTTATGTAAAGGTAGTTAAATGACAGAAGTACTTTTCAAAGCGTCATTCATAGATTGACACTATAGTGATATTACCTGACGTGATATATATTTGTTAATACAAAAATTCATGAAATTAATTTAAATGTCTATCTTTTATTTAAAGTTGTAACACTCCTATACCATTTGTGTTGTTTTGCAGGCAAATCTGTGTATTACAATTACAGTTCATAAATACAAAGTTTGTTTGAAATGAAAGTTAAACACATTCAACAGGCTTATAATTGAACAGATTTCCAAAGTGAAGGTTGCATATATATATTTGCATTGCAAACTTGACGTTGTACTTGATAATAAACGTAGTCACCCAATGGAAGGAAACCTCTAGTACTATTCTTGAAACAAACTGTGAAAGTCAAATGTATCATCATATACCATAAAATGTATCGTCTTAGAACAAGTGACACAACTGTTTCGGGTGCAACCTATTTTTGCACCTTTAACCATATTGGAATATAAAATACTATAATATAAGTTTCTGTTTTAGAAACACCATATACTATGCATGTTTTTACACAATGTACATATATCCTTTCTACAAATATAAATGAAACCAATTCCGAGAACTGTGACCGGAATTTATTATAAAAAACAAACACATATTATCTGCATAAAACACATTTTACCAAACTTTAAATGACATGAACGTGTTGAATAATCGATAATTATGTCCTTGCATGGGATTGTAAATGATCATTTTTTAATAATAAATTCCTCAATATAGTTCTCTATATAATTTCATCTTTTGCCAACACCTGGCTAGTTCAATTCAACAAATCTAAAACAGAATAACAAATACTACATCGAAAATTAAACTTACATCATCTATGGTAACCAATTAACCATGAGTATATGACAGAGGCCAGAGACCACCTGCATCTCGGCACCATTGTATCGTCAAACTTAACCTGGCCCTCACATAATATGGCTCTAGATGGATTTTATTGAGTGCAGTTCGACCTAATTAAACTAACGTCCGACAGATAAAAGACGTGTATATCGTATTTATATATTTACATTATTTCACTGCAGTCATATTTTATTATTGTACATATGGTGATTCCAGTAAAACACAATTTTCGAAATGAATATAGATTTGTTATTAAACTTCCTAACACGTTAAGTGTGTTGCTATAAATATATGAGAAACGTAATCCATTTAAACGCCAAAATGTGTAAGAAAAAGAAAACCCACCGAGTTCTCTAAGTGAAAAACACGGTTGGTGCCACAACATGTATACGGATTGATACATACATATTTATAAAGATGCCGAGCAAATGAATAGTTCATTTCAATATTAATTAAATCCGAGCGGTAGGTAGAGCCTACCGCCATCTAAGTGGGCTGGCTTTATCTGTTCAACTGATCAGTATTAAGCGGTTAAAAAATTGGTATAATGTAAATACTACATCAGGTGTAGCGCAACTGATAAGACCAGATTAGCACGAATAAATGGTCAAGATATAATTCCAGTTGGAAGGAAGTAATTCATAAAACATGCACACTTTCAGACATAGATGCTCCCGTAGCAGCAGCTTGTTTTTACATCACATGAGTAAGATAAACAGTTACTTTACATACAAATCTTACTTTGAATAGCTTTGGTAGTGCATACTAAATCTATGTTTAAATATCGGTTGAAAATAACAAATACTGTCACCATATTAAAGTGAATGCGAATGCATTATAATTTTGCGATTTTAAATGTTGTCATGAATTTTATGATAAACAAATTCTCATGAAATGTGCCTTTGAACAATGTTCTTAGAAAAAGGCCACCATTGAAAAAAACTGTTTCGCCCATTTTCTTTTATCTTTTTAAATCATGAGTTTTAATGATCCCGATGCTCACGAACTATTATATATAAACATGGCTATACATTTTAATCTCATTTATCCCTGAATCCTAAACCGATATTATAGATGCAGACGAACATTGTCTCAAACTGAATACATTGCTTAATATCTTCAAATCGTGTTACTACGGACAGCGACACCTGTGGTGCGTTCAGTACTAGTCGACGCACACGAGAGGTAGTTCGCTTACAATATATGCGGACGGGTATGATGTTATATAATAAAATTATGCTAATACATGAATGTAATTGTTATCTGAAAGGACATTTGTTAGCATTGTTCTAATCGATAGTCCAAATTTTGCTTCAATTGCTAACTTCTACGATGTTTCATATTTTATCATACTTGTTTCTTTCTATTGGATCCTCCATCTTTATACGTTCTCAGCGGTATAATTCTGTAATAGCTAAATACGAACGGCAATTTGCAAACGTTCGCTGTAACTAAACGCACTATTGGTACGTCATTTAAAAAGATGGAACATATGTCGAGCGATAATATAACGAATTACATTTTCAGAATTCAGCAATTACAATCGGATACCGGCGTTAAGCAGATATAGAATTTTAATATTCATTGTCTTAGTGTAATACTGAAGGTTTATACATACGTAAAATTGAAAGACGTTTTTGGTTGAGTTAATACAACTGTGGCAAATGTGTCTTAAACCACAACTTCGACATAAAGCAAATTCATTTGAAAGCATTTAAGTTATGTCTGCAGTAGTGTTGCATTTATAAAAACTATGCAACTAATGTATAAATCAAACTTATTTGCACTTAAAAGTACTCATTATGGCTTTAATGTGTGAAAAATCAACATGTCTTCATCCATTTTAAACACTTATTTAAATCGCAATGTCGATAAACAAAAGAACTATACAAAACATTATTTTACCAACGCTTTATATGGCGCCGAATTATGGAATGACATGACACAAAGCGACATACTTAGTATAAATCGCTTCCAACATTTCATCGCCAAGCAGATTCAATGACTACCCATACGAACACGCTCAGATATGGCCGAACCAATAATTGGTCTCCACAAATTATCAGCAGCTATCGAAATAAAGAAGTTAATGTACCCACATAAGATATTGTCACTACCCAAATGACACAATCACCCATAAACTGTTTATAAACAAATTCGTATTGTATAAGTCTGATAATAAATTGGTGCAAATGGGTTTTATTCCAGATATTTGTAGTCTTCTAAGAAAGCACAATCTCTATTTAATGGTTAATGCATGTATAGACCATGGATTGACTTTTCCTTTTGAATCAATTTGGAAACGCGTTTTAAGGCATTCTGTTCTAAGGCATGAATACAGTTGTTTAAGGCAACGACTCTCCAGCGACAATAACGTTCTATTTTTTTTCCGTATTTTACACCCATTATTTAAACCGGCCGCCTATATTCTGTCTCAAAGACGTACAGCTTTAGAGAAACGCTACTAACTATAGCAAAACTATGGTGTAGGCCCTTTCAATTGACAATTAACAAATCTATGCGAACACTTATATTACGACCATCTGGCACATATTTTGTGTGAATGTGAAGTGTCGTCCTCGTTGAGACACAGTTACTTCGACCAGATAGATACAGCACTCGGAAATGACGTCAAACATCAACTCGAATCTATGAACTGTATAGACATTAGCTTGAGAATGCTCGGGGCTCCAATAGAACCCATACTCGGAGTAAGAAAGAACAATGTATTTCTGAAACTGTCATACATTTTGATTGTAAAATGTATAAGATATTGCTTGTAAAATATGTCTATGCTGTACATCTTGTAACGAAAACTTTATTTTGTAAATAGTATTCATGGACCTAAAAAAAAACGCACTGTGTTATCTATCATACACTACAATTTTATCAGATGTATATTTATAATGCACTTATATCATAACTTGTAGATAACTGTTATTATAACATGTTCAAAATCTCCATTATAGAGGAAATACAGAATTTGATTGGGTGTCTTCTGCGAAGAATTGTTGTCTTCTTCATGCATTCATTATTATTTCTTCATTAATAAATGATAAGTATGATATGCATAATGGACGGAAATTTTCAATCTGTCGTTCAGTAGGTCGGTCGGCTCGTCCTTTCGTCAAAAGGGCGAGTGTCTGTTTATCATTGCTAATTGTTAGTTTGTAGATTGAAAGAATGGGCTGCCATGTTGATTCTTTAAATTGTGAGATTATTACTCCGGACAGTTTCCAGTTAATACATATTACTATTAGATGGAACGCAGTGTTTGAGAATTAAATGTTATATTTTGCTTTATGCATATTTGTGCAAATACTAAAAATAGTAAATACATGAACGTATGAAAAGGAATAACTACCAACCAATGAATGCAAGTTTACTGAAAATTTAAAATCATTTGTTAATTGCACAATTTGTTATTGCCTACTTAAGTAGCAGGAACGTTTTGTTTTTATACGTGAAATCGTTATATGTTTTGTTAATTTACAGAATAAGAAGATAACAGTGTCAAATAATTTTGATTTAAGAATACTTCAATAACATAAATAGTAATTGCATGTAATTAACACAACGACATATCAACCTACAAACGAAACATGTACACATATATATACACCCATGATACAAATGGTGTTTTGCTTATTACTACATCGGATACTAGATATTATTGGGAATAGATGTCGTTAAGCACGATAGTCTCCGTACACAGTGCTTTACTATTACTTGTCACACTGTAGTCCGATGTCATTGCTCTTGTGTAAGAGTAGGTGTTTTTAGAAAAATGTACCCACTTAAACAAATCTTTGAATGCTCGTCTAAAGTATGCCCCAGTGGTATAATAAATAATGAAATAGCAAGCGTAATTGGAAAGGCATATTTCTTCAACGATTTTGCGTATTGTTAGATACAGGAAATATGACTTCCATGTGGGATCACTCGCCCATATGTCAAGACTTAATGTAGGATCCCCTTGTTGAACGGATGTTTGTATAGCATAGACGAGTGTCGCCGGAAGAAGTGTAAATATGAAATAGAATGAAACACATAACAACGTAGTTGTCGAAGTCGGATTAGCCCCCTGTCCATGGGCAGCACTTTGAATCTGTATATGCTTTATTTCCCGGATCACAAACACGTTTATGACTAGGCATGCGACGGGGATGACAAGAAAAAGCAACATTTCTGTAATCCATGTCCAGATCGTGTGGAAGCGTATTGCTGAAGGACGAAAGACGCAACCTATGACATCATCAAATGCCCATATGTACACTTGAACCAGACCCAGGGCAACAGATGTTACGGACATACATCCAATTACAATTTTAGCTCGGGTTACCGTACAATATTTCTCTTTCACAAACGGATGGCAGACAGCAATATAACGCTCGGTAGTAAATCCCAAAACAAGCATCGGTACCTGCAATCATCAAGGATTCACTATAGACAGACATACAGACAGATCGTTTATTAAAGTCTCATTTCCGAACATACAGTTGTATATATGATTAAAAAGTGGGTCATTTAATAAAAATAATAAAAGACAATTCAGTAAAAATATATACAATAAAAGGTACAAAACCACTCAATATAATTTACAATAGACTATGGGCAGATTTACCGTGAAATAAACATCATTAAAACATTTTTAAGGCACAGATAGATAAAAGTATATACGTATCATAAATATAAACAGTTTACGATGTATTTACATGTCATAGCAGGCTTTGGCAGTGTAGTTAACAAAGAATTCGTTCGACATTAACTGAAAAAAAAATGATCTGAAGAATCTAACGAAAAGAAACGATAAGAAACCTGATTCAATATTCATAATATTAAAACACATATCTTGGCGAATTCTGTCATACAAGTTGCAGTATATTAACACATGTTCTTCATTTTCTATATATGTGAGGTAGTGAAAGCAAGTCCGTTCATGTGGCAATTTATGCGTTATATAGGTATAAGAAAATAAGCACTGATGCGTAGCAAATACATCAAAATGTATTGCTACACACTACATATAAGAATGTTAAAATGTAAAAATAACATTTACCATGTACTGGGGTGTCAACAAAAGGAAGTTAAATATCTCGCATGAGACTCGTTGGTGGTACGTGTTGTAACCCCAGGCCACGTTAAGCTCGTAAATCACGTGCAAAATAAGGTACAGCGTTTCAACAATTGCAAGGGAGCCAAAGTATACTGCAGAGGAATTGGACTTACACACTTTCCTGAAAACAAAACAGTAATTGCAAAATATTTTTTTAAGACAAACATTTCACTAAAGGTATGTTTTTTAATGGACAACATTATTGAAAACGTTTAATGAAGTGTTTGAAGATGGAGTTTATATAATTGCAATTATATAGGCATTTGTGGCATATCAATATCATAATAATATTTCTGTTCCCACCTGGAAAGCCATATTTTTGCCGAGATTGCGTTTCCGATGAAGCCAATAATGTACCAAATAGGGGTCACCACTCTGTCAATTATTATCACGTGTGGGGCCGTCACGAGCAGGATCTCGAATGGAGACTGGATCTCGAACTGATTGATTGGCGTAGGTCTGTCCGTACCCATGATGGATGCAGTTGTTATGTTAGGGCTAAAGGCGTTCATCTGAAAGTTTAAGTCTAAGCATAGACATCAATGCTTAATGTGTGCTATATTACATTAATATATATCAAAGCATTGTCCATCAAACTGTTTGCATTATTTGTTTCCAGTACAGACACACATACATTTCATGATGATATAATTATGAAAACACATACACATTATAAATAAAACGTTGAAGTAGTTTACACATCTACACATCTTAGGTATCCAATGATAATTATGTAAATAAAATCGAAGTGTCTTAGTAATATTTCCGTGCCGATGGAATGTGAGTATTAAGTAGCTTTATAATTACGACTATATCTTACCATTAAGTAAGAACGAGTGCATGTCATATGTAAATACAGAGCAGTGTATTTTCTTACAAAGGATATGCAATTGACATCGACAGAAATATATCTCAAAAGGTAATACAATTGTATCAAAGAGAACAGCTGTGCTTCAAATTAGAGATACACGTCCAGTTTCAATCATCATGGAAATATGTGACTTATTTGTACATGCAAACAAAAACATGCAACCAGCTATACAAATACGAAAACTTGTTTGCCTGAATCAACAATCTATCAAACAAAAGTTTAATAAAAATCAAATAGATGATTTTTTTTTTTACTGAATTTACCAAATACTTAAGGAAAAAAGGCTTACATTAAGGCAATCAGTGATTTAAGCTTGTCTGCGCTAATTACAATCTAGGAACAAAAACTATATATATATATATATATTTATTATACATAATTATTATATATATTGAGCAAACTGTCAAAAATAACAATATTGAGACACTGGATACATCAGCAGAAATACAATTTTCGTCCTTTTTTGACAAGTTACCAAGTAACCAATTTTCTATAAAAGACATGACATTATGTACAATAACAATACACACGACATGAATGAGCAAACTGTCAAAAATAACAATATTGAGACACTGGATACATCAGCAGAAATACAACTTTCGTCCTTTTTTGACAAGTTACCAAGTAACCAATTTTCTATAAAAGACAGGGCATTATGTATAATAACAATACACACGACATGAATGGGTAAGAGAAAATCCATTGTGGTGGAAACCACTTTAATTTCTCGTTTCAAGCCAAATTAATATATTTTGGAATACAATTAAATTAAATTAATCGTTGTAGCTGCCTTAACAATCAAATCATGCGTTTCTTATAATATTTATATAATTATACTACTATTTGGTTATAACTTTGCAACTAGATATGCAACTATTATATATTCTAACCGTAATGCAACGTACCCATCAGTTTTCAGTGCCACCACATTATATTTTATACAATAATATTTAATAAATATTCTAATACGATGCTTGGCGCTTTTTTTAAGACAAAGAAGGAATTCAAGTGTGTTAATTCTACAAAAAAATATTGCAGGAGCCTTATATTTTTCAAAGTGTTTTAAAAATAGTTTTGTTCAATCCCTGGAAATAGGATAAAACATGCACATTCTTAAAGGAGCTCTTCTAACAATTGTACACACTTACTGTCTGTTCCTGTATATTGTTTTGAAACAAAAACATGCTATGTTATGGAGAAATCTACAATTGTATAAACACACAGCGTAAACGTAAACTAGTAAACGTATGGAAGCTACATGTTTCATGTTACATTCACTGAAGTAACAATTAAAATTGCGTCATTTTATTATATATTAATTTGTTTCAATAAATCTGACGTTATTCTCTTATTTGTTTTTTAAATGCTTAATCAGACGCGGTCATTTGCGGGTATATGCGCTTAATAGGAAGATGGTCGTAGTTTAGATTTACCACTTCTAATGAAGTTTTTTATACAATGCAAACTAATAAAAAAGGTGTTGTTAGAATGGAAATTATATATTTCCTATCATTAGTTGTTGTCGCATTATCCACGGTCAGGAGTACCAATGCTTGTTATCACAATACTCGTGCTTCGCACTCGTGATTTAATTCCTACGCTTTAATACTCCTGACACCATCGAGCTATTATAAAAAAGTATCTCTGAAACAAACAGTCCCATATTATGGTTTTAGCGAATACTATATAGTAAAGTCCATTCGGCTAAAAAGGTCTAGTTTTCACTTGTTAATGTATAAAATACATACGCTGTTTGAGACGCGATTGATTCAACTGAGATTTGTTCGGATATAAGTTAGACTTGATAAAATATTTAAAAGCACAAATGAGATCATATAATATATCGGACTTGTATCGTATCGTTTAATACAATGAACCTCAAAAATAATTAACTGTACAATATTTTGAAAATGCAGATGTAAACGTCTTATCAATAAATAATACACATTTAATGACCAGTTCAATTTACTAATTCAGTATTCTACAAAACTAGATAGTATATTGATGTATGAATAGTTATCTGAGTCTTAAATGAAATTGTGTAGTATAGTAAGTGGCCTCATTTGAATCTATCTTTTTTTCGTAAATATCTTTATTCGTGTTTGAAATTAGCTTATATATGTTCTCACCCACAACTCAAAAGGATAATTTATCTTCAAAGTGTTCTTGCTAGCAAGATGTAATTGTCAATGTTGTGGAGACATTCAATTTGAATCCAGAATTCATAGGTGCATAAGAAAGCAAATAAGCTATTTGAAATGATCAGCTATTCACTTGCATTGCTTTTTTAAAATGTGATGTTATGTTATAAACGTTTATATTTACTTGTGTGTCATGTTTCAATTGTTTTTGATTTCGACATGTGTTTTGTCACATGACTTAAAGTATTACAATTGGTCACTTGCCTCAAATAAAGAACATATAGTTATAATAAGAATCATCTCACATTTACGCAACTGGAGTTCCACTTGATTTATTATTTTTTCGAGTCTTGGTTGATCGTGGTTATGCGTGCCTTTCGACCGGTGGAATCCCCTAAATGCTTTGCATTGACCGTTCCAGAGCGGTGACCCCATCTTTTATTATGATTATTTTAAGTGTTTCATGTATTTGCCTTTATTGCTACTTGCCTTAAATGCAATACTAGCCAATGGTAAAAAGCATTCAATTCATATCTGAAATCATTATAATAATTAAATTTATGAACTTTAATCAAATTATGTTAAACACTTTGATAGCTAATGTAGCTTATTTAAACTTATTATTGTTATTTCAATAATAATAATAATCATAATTAAAAAATAAAAATAAATAAATACTAATAATAATAATAATAATAATAATAATAATAATAATAATAATAATAATAATAATAATAATAATAATAATAATAATAAAAATAATAATAATAATAATAATAATAATTATGATAATAATAACAATAATAATAATAATAATAATAATAATAAATAATCATAATATCGTTTTTTTATTATAAGTAGTATTATTATATATAAGTATCTGCGATTATTATTAAGGTCTAAACGATAAATAATAACAACATAGAAGTAATATAGAAAATGTATTTTAGGGGAAAATGTATAAGTGATTATGTTATGAAATAGACGTTGTGATGACTTATAGGTACGATTTTACCTTTCTTTTAATAGATTCAATCCAAACATCGCTATGTGTATATGAATCACGTTATCTCACAATTTAACACTAGTCGTTCATATAGCATACACCGTATTGTATTCCCACGACTTTTCGTAAGGAGTTTATCCAAGCCCGCATCTGAATAACGGATGAAGCCGCCCGATGATGTATTTATACATAGAACGAATATGTCGATATTGTTTTCCGCTTGGATTGGGTAGATGTAGGAAGCTGTATCAAATTTTTGATTTTCACAGGTTTAGAGTAACATGACAGCTACTTTTCCCTTGAGTGCATACATATTGTTAGAGACGTTATGAACGTAAAATATCACAACATGCGCATCGTGTCTATGGGATTTATCAGTCACTAGAGGACCACAAATATGCATAAGAACTTAGAGGACCGAACATATTTATCAAAACATAAAGGACCGAAAAGGGTTATCATTCACTAGAGGACCGCATATATTTATCAGTACATAAGGGACGGCTAAAATGTATCCGTAAATAGCGGACCGAAAAGATATATCAGTACCTAGATGACCGAAAAGATTTATCAGTACCTAGAGGATCGAAAAAAAAACAACATTTTGCGACAACATAAAGCAACGGGAAATTATACCGCGTAAAATTTTAGAGAACAATTTGACACATTAAATACAATTTATTATGTACATGTAGTATGTAACCGGTTTCAAATGATTTAGAAAGCTTGTTCCACTTCGTGGAAATTATACGTGTACAAATAAAGTGCGAATAAATAACAAACTCTTTAAAAGCATTTAACAAGCAAAAACTGTCGTATAGCCTTGTGTTCTGTGATGAACGATAAATATTACTAGCAGTCAAAATAAATCAACACCAACCAATTACTGCATTCATTTTAGAAACACTGAAAGTTGAATAAAACATATGATTGAATAATAGCTTACAAACAACGAAACATATTCCTCATCCTTTTATTGTTGAGATGGATGTTCTATTTTCAGAAAATAACCGGAATGATACATTACTGTTCATTAGTTATTTCAAATCAATCTACATTCTTTCGTAACAAGACCAACTACGTTAATCTCTGGAACACGAAGTCCGGCGTTCTTATACCAGGTACTGATAAAACAGAAAGTTTAGTATTCATAAGCGAACATGAACTATTAGGTTAAGGAAATGCATTGTGAAATATCTACACCAGAATATTGTTTAAATGAAGCAAATCGAATGTATTTCTAACCTCAGAAACAAAGATATTCAATGTATGAATATTAACATGTGGACACACTAAAACAAAGATTAATTAAATACAATATTATTGCTGCAAAAGATCATTAAGGTTCTTGACGACAAAAGCAAATGATGCCAAAGCACTGTGTATATAATGTTGACGTCTTCAGTTAATGGAAGAAGGTGATTCTTAACAGGGCATAATGCATGCTTAGCATGAACAACGTAATCCAAACGATTTGTGAAAGTGTTATACTGGCATGCATATGATGTAAAACACATTTGCATAGAAAATAGAAACACCTTTTATTGAATGTTTCTTATCAATATAAGCAGTTATTTCTGAGATCATCACAGGATTTCCTCATTACAGTACGATATAGACCGATAACTATTTTGTAGCTGGTACCGATAGATTCATAAAAGAACATTGTTATACATTTCATGCACGTGAACGTGTGCTAGAATATCGAACCTTCAACTTAAGCTAAGTCTGTGTTGTGCTGGTGTGTTACATAGCTGTTAACTCTGTGCATGCCATTTCGTTTGTTTATTTGGAAATATCGCATTTTCCAGTCATGCAAGGGCGGTCATTTATTTTCTCAACCGTTCACGGAATAAACTTAGCCGTTTTATCGGTACTAAGTATACAAACGTTTGCTTGTAACAGGTTTGTATACCCGGACCTAAAAATGAACTCACAAATCACGGAATTATATTTAAGTGCTTTTTTGAGCTAGCCAAAAGCGAATGAACGGACAAAATAACCGATTTGTTTTAAAAGATATGAGGACGACTTGTATTGCTTTTGATTTAAAAGAAAAAAATAAGTATTAAAGGTTAAGTTCATTTTAAAAGAAGCCAGCGATGGTACAATTTGATTCAACATGACAAATGGTCAGTTTCAAAACGTCAATTTTAAACGTAATAAAAAAATAAACAACAATGCGCGTTTAGATAGATAGATGATTAGAATATCATGCACACATTTGTCTGCTACCGCGGACAATCGTAAGTAAGTTTAGTGAAATGCGGCGAAAAATTCAAAGAAACAAACAAAACTTTACGTATACACACATAGCATCAGTTGACCAGTCCGATATGACCCCGTTCTCAAACAGATTCGCAATGACGTCCATTATACTGTTTCTTTTACGTATACGCAAGACTCTATATTAAATTATTTTGCTTGATTAACTATGTTGATTACTTGTCAAAACATGACAGGTCTAGTCGTACGAGCTGTCGGATTTTCGTATCACAGTGTTTCATGGTTCTCGTGCTTATGTTTTTATGTTTATGGACACATCATGTATTTGTACATTTATTACCCGTTATCACGTGACTACTATTATTGGTAATTTGATCATGTAATTGGAAACCTCTTTATGTTCAAGTAAATCAATACATATTTTTTGTGTTTAACATTGCTAAGAAAAACTCATAATTCATAAACCTTTATTAAAGCTAAACTTCTGAATTTTGTAGTCAATCATTCAAAGTACTAAATATAAATCAGCGGTCCGCTAATTTTTTTCCGCAACATATTGTGGCTTAAACAAACACAATGACAAAATAGCAAGAAATTATTATATTAGGTTAGTCTTTGTAACACATACAAACGTTTTGTTTTCATATCATAACATGAATTAAATTTGTAAATAATAACAAAAAAAAATATCTCTGGTAAGTACCTTTTGAAGATTCTCTTTTCAAAAATAGAAATATTTAAATATTATTTTTTATTATTTATTATTAAGTCAATAACTTAACATAAACAACATTCCCCGGTAAGTTTGCGAGCTAATAGGTCTTTTGCATGTTTTACGAACGTGTGTGATAGTGGCGATAATTGGTTCAGCGATTTATTTACCGATGGCATGATTGTGTCATACAAGTGTAGCGACGTTTGTCAACTATGCATTGATCTATCTATCGTACCATAGATCAAACTGTTTGAATTATTTGTTACCAGCACTGACCCACATACATGACATTATTGTATTTATTATGACAAAAACACAATCTATATCTCAAACGTTGAAGTTGTCTACACACCTTAGAAATGTATCATGTTTTAACTTTGTAAACATCAAAATGTCTTCTTCAAATTTCCGTGCAAATAGAATGTTGATTATCAGTATCTTTATAATTAATAGTATACCTGACCATTCGGTGAGAACGAATGTATATCAAATGTAAATCAGTGCAGTGTCTCTCATAAAATGGAAATTTACATTTGACAGAAATATGTCAGAAAAAAGTAACACAAATTTATTAAAGAGAGACCAGCGCTGCGTCGAATTAAAGAAACACTTCCTTTTGTAATCAACCTGGGAAAATAAGACAGTGTGTCGACAAATAAACAATCAACATATGTCCTACTATAAAACATAAATCTAAATCAACATTCTTTCACAAAAGTATAATGAAAAGCAAACATGTTATGACGTATTTATTAACTCCTACATTCTTTGTCATAGATGTCGATATGTTCCAATAAGTGATGTAGTGTGGCCATCGATTTTCAAGTATGACATTGACCTTCAAGTTGGCCATACGTGTTATTGAATGCTTCGTATTAAAATGAGCAAATATTTCTTAGATTATCACAGGGTTTCTTCATTACAGTAGGATCTAAAAGAAATAGAAAAACTCACGGATGGCCCTATGACAGAATAGTGACCAGCAAGGCAGCCACGAATAGTATATGGACCGAAACCGAAGGCTGATGTCGATATACTTTTCGGGGCTACCTGGCTGGTCACTATTCTGCCACTGGGTCCGAAGTGAGGTTTTCTCTTTCTTATAGTATACCGAACATTATGTAGCTTATATACATGTATGTCAATTGCAATAAACAAATTTCACCAATGTGTAACCATTTAATAACATTAAATATAGATGTTAGACTGATAATTATAAAATTTTCGTACAACGAAACTGTAACTGAAATATATTTATGTTGTGAAACTTGCACAACATTCTAGCGGGCACTTTTAGATAACATATTGTTTATTAAGAGATTAACTTAAGCTAAAGGTTTGATGTGCTGGTGTTTGTAAATACCGTATAGCCGTTTGTTTGTTTGGAAATATTGGACATTTCACTGGATAAGCTGGGCTGTTTTATCGGGACTTAGTATATAAGCGTAAGCGTATGCTAGTAACATAACCAGACCTGAAAATGAACTCAGAAACCACGGAATGCCATTCCAGTGCTTCTTTGGAGCTAGCCAAAAATGCACTAACTTACAAAAAAAAAACGTTAAAGCTATGGGGACAACTTATAATGGTTTGAATTTAAAAGAAAAATACGCATTAGATGTTTAGTTCATTTAACAGGAAGTCAGCGTGTGATTCAATTAGACAAATGGTTAGTTTCATAACGTCAATTTCCAAATTAATGAACAAAACAACAATGCAAGTTTAGACAGATGGATGATTAGTATACTATGCAAACGTTTGCCTGTTTTCCTTGGACGAATGTGCGACTACTAAATTCCATCCTAAGGGGGCACTATGATAGTGTAACTGGACAATTTAAGGTAAGATAATACCATTATATGTAATAATAATGAAGTCATTCTACACAATTTAATGTTTAACCTGGCATCGTTTACAAACCCTTTTATTTACCGAATTGATTAACAAAACATTAACACTAAAACAGCAACAATTGCTCCTTATTGTCACTGATTTTATGCACTGTTTGATACAGTGAATTTTTATTATCAAATTGCTGATATTTCTCTAATATCAACCGCGAAATGATGCGATAAATTACTCGTGTTATTAAGTTTTTTTTTATTACCACTCGTGAACTAAAATTCGAATTTGCATCAACAGCAAGAACTATCTTTTATGCATTTCAAACTTATTTGTGGTATTGAACAAAGCATAAATGTCATATTCGCAAAATAATTATAATGCAAAATATGGCGATGCATGCAGATATAGATACATTGTGCAATTAGTGTCATTCTGTAAAGCGATTGTATACGTAAACAGTTTGAACATTGTATATTTGCAATCTCTATGCAATATATAGACATGAACGAGGCATTACCATACAATTATTCAACAATCTGTATATGATACCATCAATCAAATATCGCCACTTGGCGAAAAACGGTTCCATTTGACATTGAAATTAAATGTGGAGGCATAGTGCTCTGAAATAAAATGTATGACGAAAACGCTTTCGCAAATACCGACACGTTTACTCCTATTTACTACTACAAGCAAAAACACGACATAGAGATTTCTTACAATCCCACCTATATTAACATATAAATTGTTACGTTTATTTGAGAATATATCCATAAAATGGCATATACAACACAAATGTATTATTGTGCCTATAAATGAGTAGGATATATTTTAACCTATATTTTCTTGGAAATTCTAACATATAAATTTCAGAAATGAGATTTTATCAATTGATACGCGTGTTTGCTCATTTCACGTTTTAAATTGAAACTGTATATTGGTTATTTCCAACTGATTCAGAACTATTTTTTTTTTTCGCCATACTTCTTAAGATCAATAACATGCGATTCGAAACGAATGCACCCTAATTATTATTGTCGATAGCGTATCCGAGGTCTAGTTCTCAAACGCCAAAACTCAAGTGTCGAAGGTTCGAACTTCCGCTCAAACATTAAACCGATGTGAACTATGTATTTCTAAGCGGGCACACACACACTCAGGACACACTCTTGTAAGTAACAGACTAACACGTCGTCAGTGAACGATGTTCTTTAAATGAGAAATCCCGCTGCACTCAATACAAATATGCAAAAATGCTGCGGCTTCTTGAATACATTGCGTACTTAATCATATCGAAACACAAAACAAACTAAACTCATATAGAAAAAGGTCATCAAACAAGATTGAAGTCCTTGTGCCATATGTTATTAATGATAGCATGCAATCGCGTTCTTTGAATATAAAGAAGTGAAAAGTCAATTATGTTTACTCAACGCGTAAGTGATTAAGGAGGTCAGAAATCCAACTTACATAATTGAAGCTCCATGCGTTCTCTTGAAATGTAGCGGAAATGAAACTGTCTACAGACAGACTGATCGAAAATTCGAAAGACAGACCGACCGACATATGGAAGGTGCAAAGCAATACTATTACTTCTTCAAAAGGGGAGGTCGTTATTATAAGACTGTCGAAATACAAACATCGACGCGGTGAATACATACTGATAACTTCAAGTTTGAGTTAATGCGCATTTTAGGACAGACCTATCAAAATGAATACCGTGTATCGTCTTACTTGTTAAAATGAAAAATGTAAACAATTCTCTTTTTCAATTTTAGTTATTTAGTTGCACGCGAAGATTTGTTACCAATGCAAAAATTATAGCTGCCAAAGGTATTTGTGCGTGTATATTAATATATAGTGATTAGAAAGCAATCTGTGCCATTGTATCGATAATCAAGCATTCCACATTAGCATTTCAGTTGAAACACTTGATTAATTATTTATATCTAAACAAACATAATAAATATATTATTAGCATGCTATTATTGTTTTAAAACGTTCACAATTTCCGTGTCAGATATATGTGCGATATCATTTTTGATTAACAAAAAGAGAAATAATAAGAACATGTGTTTCTACTAACCTTTTTTGGAATACATTTTTCACACAAAGAGTACATTCCCCGGACACGTTGCTATCTATTAGGTGTATTGCATGCTGATGGAGGGAGTTAAACCAACGTGATAGTCGTGGTTATAGTTTCTGGAATTCAATACTAACCGATATGTAGGCATGATGTTGCCAGAGAGAGCACTGAAGTGCGGCTTGTCAACTATGAATTAACAAGGGCAAATAGCATATATCTGTTGAAAAAATTTGACAGGTAATTGGCAGGTTATTAATTAGCTGTCTGTATGGAGTCTAATTTCTCGGGTCAAACTGTTTCTTGTTGTTATCTAGTATGTCAGCATGACGCCTACCTGGAAATCGAATTATTTTTCTCTGTCCAATGGATTCAGCGTTAGGCGTGTACGATATTATATTAGGTTGGTAAATGGGACAATACATACTAGCTTTACTGTCATAAAATATATAAGCGTGCTTTTTGTGTTATTTCTGCAAAGGATGAGAATTGATGCTGTTAATAGTCTACCCGATAACGATAAAAATTGTATTTTTATTGTTTCCTTTTAATTCACTTTACGTTCATTTGTGTCCAAAAACACGATATTTTGTTTGCAGAAATCGGTCAATATCAATGGAATTATTTAGTCATTGTGAAATAATTAATCGGATTGCTTAACGTTTAAATATACATTATTCTTAAAACAGTGTTATGTTTAGTAAAACAATAAAGCGTTAACGCATATCGACAAATAAAATGGTACTGTTGTAAATTGTACAGTGGAAACTGTACGAAGCATCTGACATTACGAAAATACACATGATATAGAGAGCAAACCCTTCCTAAACATTGTATTGAAAATGGTTGATGATACTGTCAGCAAAAGCTGAAAGATGTGTTTTGTTCCTTTGTCTGGCACACAAATCTTTCAGCACTGAACAGACCGTTGTCTGTACTCACCAGTCTCCTTAGATTAGTAACAAAAAATCGTGTCTGGTATGTTTGTACTACAATATTCGATAATTGGGTTTACACATTTTCGAACTTAAAATGATTTTACCATCATTGTGTTACAAATGAAAGTATTCATTGTTTCTTTCTGATTGTCAATATTTGCCAGTGTGTTTTCGGTAGACTATGTAAAAAGTGTCTAAGTAATGAATGGATTACGTCATTCACGCGCTGGAAGTAAAAAATACCGCTAAACGAAAACAAGGTAATACATGTTACCAGACCCCATCTGGGGTTCAAAAATTGGCAATTGCTATAAGGAAAACTGAATTTTAATTGGTTAACTTTATTTCGCGAAATAGTGTAAGAAATTTTCGTTGATTTTGATTAGTAATGGGGCTTTGAGGACTTGACTATATTCCTATGTTTCTAAAATTCTTAAAATTCATTCTACCGTTTAATACAACATCTTTTTCAAAGCTCGATGACAATAACTTTAAAATATTCAAAATAGACAGTCTATTGGGCAAATCCAATTGCACACATAATATAAGTAGGCACTGTTTTTTTAATTTAAATTAAACTGAGACAACTTGACTAAGAGACAGTCACTTACTATAAACTGAATTCTGTATATGTAAGTGTTATACCCAAATTTACATTACTGACAATTCCGGCGTAACGTATTACAGTTTAATGAATGGCTTCCGATTGTCACAAAAGTCATTATTACTCTTTTCATTATATCAAAACAATTGTGAGATATCTTTTGATCTGACAAAAATAAGAAGTTAATCCGTATTGTGAACATGCTTCATTGTAGCCAACATTCTAAATAATCTAATCCTTTAGGTTGATAATAACAGTAAACAAAGAATAAATAAGAACAAACATGTTCGGGAACATTAATTGCATCGGACAGTCTTGTGGAACCAGATAAAAGTCCTAATAGAACTCCAGGAAAATATTGACACGTAGCAGATTGGGTATCGGAGTTCAAATACTTGACCATTATAAGTATATTTTAATAACGTCAACAAAGTTAATGCAAAATTTAGAATAAATCAAATAGTACCAATAAATTAATATATAGTACTTGCATTTCTTCAATTGAAATCATACTGTGTGTTTTTAAATATTTGATTATGATATTGTTCTATTAACCCATTAAAACATGGAATCGTTATTGAATATAATAACTAGTATAACAAGCTTCTGTATAGTTTCGTTAGGAAATGATCACATTGCTTTGATATTAGTTCAAATTTGCAAAATCAACTAGTCTGAAATCTGATGCCGAACCTATCCTTTTAAGCCGATAATTGACTTGTATGAATCTAGTCAACATGACCTTTGATGTTCACAAGGCTGGATATTTTGTATACAAATCCTACGCTTGCGAAAAATACAATCCATTTCAATCAGTTGACCGGTCACATATAAATTGGTTGTCGGTCTGCATCTTAATGCCCTTCATAATAGTTTCTATTGACCGTTAGGTAACAATGTGAACTTTTTTGCTATTGATTCTCGACGCTGATTGCTTGTCAGAATTGGACAGTTCTCTCTGGAGATAACCATTCATATCGTCAAATAAGCAAAACATGTAAATCCCATGCTTATATTATCAGGCTGTACTTTCATCAAACTGAAATTGTACTTCTTCTTAATATGTATTAACGTATAACCATACTGGAACAGTGACATCTATAAACGCTCACATAAACCATGTGTATTTATTTTGAACAGTTTGGTTAGAAGTTATTTAGATTTAATTTGTTTAGATATCTATCGATGTTATGAGTTAAAGCGTAAAAACAAATAAAAAATATTACATATCGAAAAACAGTTTTGGTATAAAAAAAAATCAAAACAAAAATCTGTACTTTTAGAAATGTCATAATCATTTCCTTAAATTAAAATAAACACATACCTTGAAAGCAAAACACACTATCTAACGGTGAAAACATCATCAACAGTTGAATTCTTTATCCTTATGTTCCCTGTTCAATGGCTGGGCTATCTACCGATACTATTTTACTTAAATCCACATAAAATCAAACTTTTAATTTAAACCTGACCAGAATGTGCTAAGAGCCCACATGAATATTCATAGGATAAGATACAATGTAGTAGGGTACCTTTGATAAAAAGTGCGCATTTTAGTGTCCCTATCGGTTATGAACGTATCTTAGTTAAGATAAACGACTGATAATACAGATTCAAATGCAAATTAGAGTTTAAATCGTCTGAAACTATATTCAGGTTATTCGCTCTGTAACGATTACAATCGCCATTATTTGCAGAGTTGATATAATGTTTTGACAATATGTATTTGACATATATTTTCTTTTCGATTTGTTTACCGCGAATGGATACTTTAAATGCATGTATGAAAGTCTAAGTGTTTTTTTTTAATTTTAATGATAATTTCTCGTTTATGTTGATTATATTGTGAGTAATAAATTGCATTCATTTTTTTTTTCAAGTTCGACACACCGTGCAAGATTTAAGTTTGAATGGCTAGATTAGATTGATGTTATCCTTAAACAAATCTTTACATATAAAGCAAATCAAAGCTTTAGCATGCCGACCATTTCCATGTTTGCCTTAGAGTATAGATTTGAATTTTGTTTACAAACAAATCATTATAACAGCGCTTACGTGTTGTTCTTTAAGATAACCTCTTGATGATCCTCGTTTATAAATCGTATGTGTGTATTTGTTAAAAGTCGTTAAAAATTGTTATGTCCAAGAGTTCGTGTGCAGTTATTTAAGCCCCATAAACAATCATAATCAACGAATATTTCGTAAAATATTTCGTTAAATGAAATTAACCCAATAAATTATATATGTACCTTTAAGCAAAAGACAAAATGTCAATGCTATATGTGGTATGTTAACATAGATTTAAATAAATACAAAATGATCGCTTTTATTTTTTGTGGGGCGGTATATTCCATATTAATTTTCCGCGACGATATGTGAGTGTTTATTGGGCTTTAATTAACGTGAAGATGATCAACAGCTCAACTAAAATCCAATTTAGATACTGTTTAGAAAATTGCGCAAATATTGCTAAATGGAACACACCTATTACATTCATTTCCACCCTTTTGATGTTCAAGTAATATGAAGTTAATAATACCGTGCACATGCCTGTTGCAATTCTGCGTGCACTAACGCAATTGTTGACCTTAAGTAAGCATGGTTTATTTTAATTAAACTGTACAAGGAGTAGTCTTGTAATAAATTGGTATTAGTAAAATTTATTAACGGTTTTTGCGTTTGATTGTAAATCGATGCCCTAAACAACCTTCATCTTGAAACTGCATTTTCATACATTATCCTAAAAATGTACATCTGATGTACAGCATTTATATTAAATGGCTTTGGTCTTAATAAAGTTATTTGTAATCCACTGGTTATTAATTGTATTAATGCAAATGTAACACAATTATTACACGGAATATGCTAACAAATACGGGCTAGTATCGTCAAATGAAGTCTGCTGCGAAATAAACTGTCAAAACCAGCTATCTGATAACAGTTACCATACAACCCTATGCGTCGATAAATGAGAACTTAAAGTTCACGAGTTAACGATTCGAGTCATATCTAGGGTAAAATCTACATCGTCGCGAAGAATATTCCTTTAACTATATCAGGAGAGAAATTGTTGCTCTATTTACTTCATTTATAACAGAACATTTACTGTAAACATAAAAATGATTGATACTGGATTGCGCATTGGAGCGGTCAATGCAACGAATCGGGAATTGGAGGTTAAAGCATTGTTGTCTTGTTTATTGTATAATAAGTCATGAGGTCGTCATACTTATGCAAACTCATTGGCAAACTGTAACGCCATATTTATAAATTCCAAAACGGAAAGGAAGATCAGAGATTACACCATTTTTTTGCAATAACAACTCCCTTTGCAATATTGAAAAAAATGGTCCGCGTAAACTATGGCATATGTTTTGATAGTAACATATAAAAATATTTTAAGTACCCTGTTCACTCCTCGACACATGTTTGGGCACAGTCACAAAACCTGTCAAGAGCAATCGATCTCATAATACCTCAGGTAATGGCATTATTTAAGTTTTGTTTTAATCAACCACAAACATCATTATTTATTAGGGACACTACTTTGTACACGACACGTAGACTACATAAGCCGTCTCCACACGCCGTCTTCACACGGTCGTTATTAATGGTTAAATAAATAAATAATAAATACATACATACTGGGTAAACAGGTAAATAATAAAAAAAAAATAATCTATAAAAATTCATTTCTTTTATTTGGAGTAGCGAATACATGTCTTTGGTAGATAAAGGTTTAAATCTCGTATCGAAAATAAGATACAAGCAGACGACAACAATCCATGCTTGAAATCGATTTCAGTAGTGACTTTCTGACGTTACTAATACGGAATACAAACTTGGGTTCACTTTATATCGGTCTTTTGCGAAATAGCTTTGACTGAAAAATCCACCCACCCGCCCAAAGAGATTGTTGTTAATTGTGTTTAACCTGTTTTGTTATGTTCGAATGTACTGCCGAGATATATATTACAGAATGGCTGTCAATCTGATGCGAAAAACCACGGCACACGTTTGCGTAACGTTCATGAACAGTACACGACTTTTGGGGAAGACGTCAGTTTCGGGCCTCC
The DNA here is from genome assembly GCA_007657795.1 of Dreissena rostriformis. Lineage (NCBI taxonomy): Eukaryota > Metazoa > Mollusca > Bivalvia > Myida > Dreissenidae > Dreissena > Dreissena rostriformis. The sequence goes on along the minus strand of VMBQ01005629.1, from coordinate 31,866 downwards.
AACCGTGGATAGCTGTGGCGCAATAGCATGGATACGTCGCCATCGTCCAGAAGTAGATCAATATCCAGGATTACGCCGGGACACGACTCCGGTGAATAGAAATTATGGGGAACAAAGAATCATTCAGTGTGTTTAAGTGTTTTTGCTATTTAACGTGCCGTGTAAAAGGGATGTGATTTATTCCTTCTTAAAACGAAATAAATGGGTCTTAATAGGGTTTTTGCCGCATAATTGTGTGAGCTATTATTAGTACTCCGCGCTAAATCGTATAGCGGAGTACTTTTGTCCTGACGAAAATGAGAAAACAAACCGGTTTTGCAAGTTTGTTTTGTGTGTGACTATTTATAGAAAAAAAAATAGCGATATAAATCAGTTCCAGCGAAGGCGTCAACGTGGCAACATCAAATTCAAATTCATGTTTGGATGAGAACATGTTTATATGTATATTGTATACATATGCTGTTTGATGTTATAAACATGCTCGGATAAAGGCCGTAATTCCGATATTCTGAAGAATGGTGCATTGCTACGTGCCCCACGTTCCTTCCTAGGTAGGGTATTCCCACCATAAAAAAGTAAAGGGAGGTTTTCGTGGGCGGCTACCATTCTTGTGATGAATATATGGTAAAATATGTAGTTGATGCTTTATCGTAATGCGGTTTCATTTTTAAACAAAATTTACGGAATATTTACTACAGATTTTACCTGAGCATACATTTATGCACATGATGAAAATAAGATTACATGCGCATCAAGTATACTTGTCAGTATAGAATAGAAGTTTTGTAGTACTGTACTTGCTTTTTGAAATTCAATATTGTCTTAAAACTCTGTGCACATGTGGTCACAATATATGCGTCTCTCGCAAATCGCAAAACTATTGTTTACCACAACAGTAAATTCTTAAGGTCTATAACGATCTGACACCATAACTTATATGCCATTATTTATTCATGTTATATGTTTGATACTTTCTTAATTCTAATATGTCATTTAGGCGGAAATACTATGTCTTGGAGGTGATCGGAAGAATTAAAAGTTTAAATATGTAACTATATAATGATATACATACGTCCGGGGGAGGTAAACGTACCATTGTGTCGTGATCTATTGCTAGTCTGTGTGAGGGTGACAGGAATGCTTTCAAAGTTATTTTCGGAATAGCATGGGTGTTCTAGTACTCGTTGGATGGCACGGCGTGCTAAGTAGGCTTTCCTGGAATAGCTCTTTTTGGCTTTTGAAATATGTGTGGCTTTGCGATTATTTAACAATATATTGCACTGGACAATCTACGGTACGGCGTACCGAGAATTATTTGGCCGGTTGCGGTGGTCTTAGCGATTGCGCATGTAAAATATGTTACACTGGACTATTTACGGTACGGCGTACAGAGAATTTATTTGGCCGGTTGCGGTGGCCTTGCACGTGTATAATGATATCTATTTCCGAACCAGCCAGGTGTTCGTTGAAATAGGAATTGCATAAATAAAGGTGAGCCCGTTGCGGAGCTCTTGCGAAATAGCATAGGATGCGTTGAATTATCTGGTGGCGATGATTGCATAAACAAGAAGCTAAATCAATAGTGCAACTGGGGTTGGGGGCTATCTTAAGGTCAGTACTTCCGGTCACCTCCGCGACATGCCTCAGTTGTAGTCATAGGATATAGCTGAGGTTTTATTTATTCTTGTGCTAGTCTGGTGTAAATTATATTCCGCCATTTGGCCAATAAATTCCATTTATCTTTTTGTATTTTTCCATTCATATATTTTGTATTGTTCAACGATAGAATATCAAAATGTGTTTACGTTATGTAACACATGACAAAAGTATAATACAAATGTAACTGGCAAAGTTGTCTTTTGTAGTAATTATTCAGCAGTTCTTGCTCTTGTTAATAAATATGCGTAGAACAAGTGAATGTCGACAAAGGATCAGGGATCCATTTGATAAATAGACTACTGTATCGAACGCTCATGACATAGACAAACGCTAAACGATGGTTACACTTTGTGATTCGAATAACGCTATCCGGATGCATGAATCGAATCTTGGTTAACACATGGGGTACTGAGCTTCTTTCTGAAATAATGAGTTACAAATCCTGACAATTTCTAAACACAGTTACGAAAACTGATAACATTACAGCTTGGTACTGTTTTGGGTTCATAATTGATATGCGACCTTTAAGTTTGATACTTTTGAGATATGAGGTAAAGGGTATTGCGCAAGGACACGTATTATTAAATACGGGTAGGCCTTGTAATAGCAAAGTGTCGATATTGGTCACACCAAAAAGTCCTTCTTAACGACTACCTACTAATGAAGATTCTTCAGCTGTGAAAGTTAAAGCGAATTCCGCCAAAAAGTTGTAGAAATGTTTAATCAACAAAATATAAGGCCGTTTATATTATACAGTGTAAAAATAGCAATGGGCCATGACTATGCCTATATTTGTAGAACCAACTTTATTCCATACGATCACTAAAACTCAACAGTAGCTAATAATTCTGCAAGAAACTGGTCGAAGCCACATTAATGTCCTCCTTTACGGTCATCTAGACATGAAGGTTCTTACATAGAACCAACCAGAAGTTAAAAAAGAGTCGATTACACATAATATTGAAACGTGCGGAGGTCATCATGATGTATTCTTGATCATGTAAAAATAAAAATAATTGACTTTATATTGTCATCACCGACATACCATGACACAAAGTCATATTGAAGGACGGTTTATTTGATGTAAGACATCCGTCATACCAGTTTAAATAGAAGTAAAATAAGCATATTTATATTCACACATTTATAAAAAACGACCATAGTTTGTCGGTGCTGGAAGAGTTGTCAACCAACTACTATGTAAGATAATCCCTTGACATTTCAATTATGGTATTAAATATTATACGAAATACGTTTTCGAACAAAATCGTATATATGGCGTAATGAGGCCAAAACAATGGTTATATAATCATTGTATGAGCGCCAGATCGGTTTGTCAATAAGTGGCGTTTTATAGAAGATTTAAAATCTGAATTGCATAAGTTAAATATAAGCTATTTATAAAATATAGCTAGCTTTTTTCGACCATAAACATAAAAATAAGTTTAATGGTGGCCACACACGCGTGTGAAACACAATTATCTTGAAATGTCTTTTGAATGCAGGATAACTCAGTTCTTGTTAAGACAAAAAAAAACACATCTAGCGTTGAAATGTTTGCTTTTGATATACGGGGCACTGATTTTGTATGGGTTAACTGTATTTTAAGAAATGTTTTATAAAATATTCGTTGAATTTGAGTGTTAATGGGTCTTTAAACAGCAAAGTATTGAATCACTCATTTTGTGACTAATACCTTGCTAGTGATGTTATACATAATACCGTGGTATTTGTCTTCTTTACTTCTTTATATTGAATTCCACAACAGTTTGATGTGTGCTGTGTGGATGCAGTAACTTGTATCCCCGTACACTTCTTTAATGTTGTTATATTTTCAGCCTTCAGAGGCTTGTAGCGGTATTGTTATTTTTATTATTTTTGGAAACCTTGTTTAAGACCTTTCTTATGCTTAGATTCTTGTACATTCTCTGTATTTATAATGCTTACTTGTATGTTCATCAATTGTGAGTTCTGCAGGTAATGCGGAATATTTACAGACCATTAAATGACAAGCTGCCTTTTACCCTTATATGTAACGGCAATATATATTAATGTAATTGCAAGATTGGTGGTTTCAACAATATATAAAACTATGGACAGATTAATTACAAAAAACCCTAAAGTTGTTCTCTCCCCATTGAGAATTCCGATTGCACGTAGTATTCATTTGCCTTTTAATTATAGACAATTACTTTTTTCTAAGCCTACAGTCAAAATTAGTTTACTTCGAGCATCTTGTATTGGAGATTCTAGGCAACAAGTTTCTAATTCGTGTCGTAATGAAGCTCCGTGCAGTCGGTATCCTACAATAAAAAAGTGCAACTCCAGGAAGTGTTTATGTTGCAAGTATTTAAATAGGTCCTCATTTATTCTATCATCTGTTAATAACCGCAAATTTACAGTTAACATTAAATCAGATGTTTCATGAAATTCTATACATGTAGTGTATGTGGTTACTTGAAACGTACCTTATTGTGGTGCACAATACGTTGGGCAGACTGGTAGATCACTTAAAACACGTTTTAGAGAGCATTTCTATAAAATTAAAAATAATAATAAATTTTACAATTTTATTTACCAACACTTTAATAAAACTGGTCATAGCGTAACAAATATTTCTATTCAACCTGTTGAACAACTAATTTTTGATAATGGTACTTCAAATCAGTACCAATTTAAAGCAAGGTGCGTATCGGAACTTGAATGGATCAAACGTTTACAAACAGCTTACCCACTTGGATTGAATGATAATATATTAAATGTCGGGAATATTTCTAAAAATAAATTTATAAATTCCTTTTCTCTTTTCAGTAAACGTTTAAGAAATAAACGTTCACATGGCAAAAGGAAAAATGGTAACTTAAGACGTAAATTTAAAAGGCTGCTTTCTTTAAATGACTGTTATACGTTATTACAAAATGGGGGTAAACATAAATTACTAAGTGCAC
>VMBQ01005629.1:0-25554 GCA_007657795.1 Dreissena rostriformis | reverse complement strand
ACAATCATTTTCATTTGCATTTTAGTATATTAGTCACATAAACAATCAAGTAGGTAATTTGGATCTTTTACACCCAATATTGCTGCTTCTTCCTGTAGGTGCGCGATGATGATCTCAAATATTAACTATATGATGCTATATTCTTAAATCTTTTTGTAAAAAGAAGGGATGTAGTTGATGCGTGTTAGTAATTTCATTTCATCGTGCCTCAAAAAGTTGTAACTCTGTTGCTCTGGTCTCCTTCCTACCATTGAGTAATTAAATAGTAATTAAATTGAATGCGTTTTAATTCCATTTTATTACTGTTAAATTTGAATTGCAATGCTATGAGGTTAAATTTTATTTACACTTAAATGTATCATGAATATTCTGGGCCAAGTGTGAGGTTGAGCGCTCTATAACCGGTTTAAACCCCCAGTGCTTAGCATTGACCGTTCCAAGGCGGTGACCCCAGCTTTATTTTATTATGTGAATATGTTGTTTCGTTTTGTGCCGTACTGTACCGTTTTGGCAATTGGTTCCTTGCCATAAATAAAGGAGCTTCTGGAGTTTCACTTCTTTATATTGTCCTACTATGGTACTATAGATCTTTACTTTTAAATTACTTGACTATAAAGTAGTTAAGGTCTGGCATAAAACCAAAACTCCTACGGTAACACTTCTTTCAAACAATATGGACACAGTACTTTATGTTGTATTGGGATATTAGGATAATAGACATAAGTCTTTGAAAGATTCGTAGGGAATCATTTAGGTGAATCATACGTTTTGATTCAAATGGAATAACTGCTTCGTGTTCGAAGGGTTCTCAATGTTTTTTCTGTTCAAAATGCATCTGTGTGCGTGACAAAATGGACTCAATAGAAGACTTTTATCTAAGACAGAGCCTTAATTACACTTTCTTACCACAATGTCATATAAGACTATTGAAGGGAGACTGTACGATTTTGTCAAATATTTATGAATTTATATAAAATGTGTAAAAAAATTATTATACATATATTTCAATATAAATTAAAATTAAAGTTAAGAAGAACATGTGTCGAAAAATGCGAAATAAGCAAGATATTTAAATCTGAAATCGAAAAAGGCTTCCAGCCAAAGTTGCCAGCATATATATCATGCATGTACAATGTGAATCTAAATTTAGTTTTAGTGCAGATTCGTTCATACGACACAATTTAGTTTCCTACCAAGTACGAGTAAAAGTGTCGGCATCGGCTTTAACCAGCGCTTACTTGTCTTTGCTACATTTTATGAAATTCGTCTTCAATGTATAATTTTTCTTGCCTATTTTGTGTTATTGTAACATATTTTTGTCAATATATTAAAATTTAACACATATGAAAATCGTACAGTCTCCCTTTAATACGTAGCATATAGATGTATAGATGTTAGTGATACATATTGCAGTCCTGATCCCCACTGTGCTGTTATTCGACACGTGTGGAACACATTCAAGTAGACAATGCTTTAGTTATCATTAACAGTAGACAAATATAGATGTGCAGACGCATTGTCCGATGGCTCCACTTGATAGACTGCTATACCCAATCAAAGTCTCCACGGATTTACATCAAGTTGATAAAATGCAGTTGCACATGCACGCATACACTATCGGGCTTATGTATTGAATTCGAGTTTCTTTACTACTATATAAATAAATGTGCACAATTATATTATTAGATTTCAATAAATGATAATGAAATATACAATTTATTATACAATCACTACAATTAGCCTATCATCAATTACCACTGCAACAACATATGTATGTGTCTTGGATCTGATAAAAACAATTATTTGGGATTTACTGTTATTTAGTTTTTTCGTAATATCAATTATATCCATACAACGATACCAAAGCAATATCACAGAATTACAATGAAGAGTTTTATATCCATTACTCCATCATTCCTCACATAATATGTATAATTCGAAAGATACGCACCAAAATAGAATAGTATTTGCATGTTTTCCACATTCGCAAACATTGATGTAAGAGCAGAGAGCATCTAATTAATATTGTTGCAATGTTGTATACGTCATGTATTGAAAGGCAGAGGGCATTTGTAGATCGTAACTATGCAAATCACAATGTTAATAAAGATGCCCATTTCAATGAAGAAAGCAAACTGACATATATTTAATGTTGTAGTTGGTGTAGTCAGTATTCCGATGTTATGGAAAACTGTTTTTCTCAGTTACACAATGTCCAATCAACAACGTAAGCCAATGAACATTCTAATTCCGTTATGCATATGCCCGCGTGTAGTCGGACATTAAAACGAAAGCAATTTTTATTCACTGACTGTACTACAAAATTGGAAAAGTGAATGAAGCTTTATGTTTCATTAATGGGCCATTTCCTTCGGATTTAAACGAAGGATTTAAACGGTTTCCTAACAATAACGTTCATGGGTTTAAATCGACGATATACATGTATCGACCATGTCTCATGCTTAATGCGGTTGAAGCGCATAAATACAACTGATAACCGGTTAACATGCACTTATTACTAACTGAGCCATCGTTTTACGGTACCGAAAGTTATTCCTTTTGCCATTCTTTTTTCATTTAAATGTTGTAATAAAATAAGATCGCTTCTTATAGCACGGATGAAAATCTGGTGAACTATATCTAACAAAAGTTCATTCCTTCGAGTGTTATGCACACATACGTGGCGGATTTCGAATATGTTAATCAACAACATAAGTCATCTCTGGCGTCAGACACTCTTTAGAATTTAATACGAAGTTGAAAACAAAAGTTAACACTTCAAGGTATTGAAACTTATATTGGAACGATTTGCACGTCTAAATGTAACTAATGCGGTCGCTTAATTCACATCGAAATTGCACGAGTTTTCAACCAATTGTTTATCTGTTAATGTTTATATTTGCTGTTCAGAAAACAAATTAGTGGATCATAACAAGAACTGCTCTCCCGGTGGAGCTTTTGGAGTTTCATTGTTTGCTATATTTATAATATTCCGTGGAATAAGTGCTTAGATGTGCGTACATCTGGCTGAATAAACAGTCAATACTCTATAATTGAAAGAGTGATTACAGGATATGTATACCCACTTGCACGTGGAAAGTAAAGAAAAACAAATTCTCTCATACAGATAGATTTTGATAAACAATCGTTTATGGTTTATCGGCATGTACCCTAATTTAAACAGTATAAATAGTAATTTAATTGCATTTTAGACTTGTCTGTCCACGTGCATTTGACATGTGGCATGCTTTAAATTTAAATACATGCTAATTGATAGACGCGAATTCGCCTAACGTATACCATGGCCCATTCCTTTAAGAGAGTATATATGATCTCATTCCTTTTTTGGAAAACATTGAACACGTTGATGCATAAAAGAAGCTCAGAAAAAGGAGTGCCGGAAAATAAACGAAATTCAAGTATTATTCAATTGCTAAACATATTGATGCTGTAGAGAAGAACATTCCTTCGTGAACACATGGCGTGAACACTGTTGAGAAATCCCATTTCGTCAGCGCAGATTTATGTGACATTATCCTTCTTACAACTAAACCCTCGCTCACACTCATATAGGAATAGTGATATGTGTCTATACCGGCCATTACATTTTCATATGTAAACCATTGATCTTTTCAGGTTTCTTGCAACAATTTGTTTCAATAGTTTTATACTCATATGTCTTAAATCTTTCATTGGCCTTTTATGGACAACAAACAAAAAACAGTTTTAATCAATTGCAAATAATGTTCTGTGTTGATTCGTGCATACGAAACATTAAACTATTTTGGTTCTGCAACAAATACGAGTAAATGTGTCGGTATCGGCACTGACTTGATCGTCATAAACGTTTCTGACGTAAACAAGATTTGATTGATTGATGGAACGATACAAAGATTGGATTGTTAATATTATAAATGTTATTAAACATTCGTCGGTCATTTGCATATCATGGTAAAAGCTTTCGAGAATAACATGTTAATATCGAATTCGTAAATACTCGCTTTAAATAATGTGTGTAAGTTCAAACAATATCGCAGCGCTTTGATGGGTCTCGACGGTGTGCATCACAATTACAAGTGTTTGCCCTAGTCAAACAATATGATTTTAGCATCATGTTAGGTATTAAAAAAAAATCCTGATTGCTACATTAAGACACAATGGAGTGCACACATACCCCATACGAGCATCCACGTGTTTTAACGCATCAAGTGCATGCTGAACTACTACCCTTACAGAGCAAGACTTAGCGGAAACATATTCCAGAAACGGTTTCCAATTCTGGGTATAAATATGTGCTTTGATGTCGACCAGACTAGACTGTTTATACATAATCATAAGGCTTGTATCTGGCATTTAGCACAATCTATTTCAGAGACATATTTTTCAAATAATCTGAGCGTTTCAAGTTATTAAAATATCTTTGAGTGTATAACTTATCAATTATAAGCTCTTTCAAATCGTTGTTATGCATGCGTACAGCGCATGACCGTTGTTTAAGCAGATGAAAAGTACATATTACAATATTTGTTCAATCACCATCACCGTTGGTATTATATATACGCTTGAATTTATACTAGGATTGTCCGTGATTTGGGACCGCAAACTCAAAGGCCCTCAAAGGAATACGTGTTTATGTGTGCTCACATTTGGCCAAACAAACTGGCAATACTGCTTACATTTAGTAGCGGAATGCAGGTTCTGTAAACCCATTTGCAAGTGTGAGATAACATTAAACAGATTCAGTCAGTGATGGAGATTCCTGTATTGTTTATCAGCCGGCTGCCACATGTAAGTACAAGAATATAGTCGTTTAATGGCATTTCATACTTCGATATGTCACTGCACATGTGGTTTGATGAAAATACAAGTACGTTCTTCTTGAATAACGCGTCTTTATAATGCATACATTTGCCAAACACATAGCAACTCATATTCCCAATGACTATGTGTTATTATTTAATGGAGTATTGTTGAACTTTTTGTTGGGATATTGCTGTGTTAAAATTTACTTTCGCTGTCGTTTTATGTTTTTTTTGTAAACGGGTTACTGTTTTTTGTAAACTGAAATATGCACTTCAAATCCTTTAATATGTATGATATATATCGTTTTATATAGTTAATTTACTTTGTATTCTTCTATACATTACATGGACATACTACTCTTCAATCATGTAACCATTGTCATTTGTGGACCAAAAGTAGACACACAAAGTATTTTATTTCTAAACATAATGTTTAACAAAGTATTTAATTAGGAATATTGTTCATAGCCGATACATATCCATAAACAGTGCACGTGCATTTGTGAGGGTTAATTTAATATGGCACTTTCAAACAGTACTAAAAACAAAGAAGAAAATCACACCTGGTTTACTTCCAAGAATATTTGTCGGAGCTAACACATAACGAGCACGCACTATATGAAATAATTGAGCGTATAAATTAACTAACATTTTATTAATGAAAATTACGCTAAGAAAACAAATGCGAAAATAAATCACGTTCCCTAAGGTCCAGTAAAAAAGTAAAGTACTGAAAGTACTGGTGGGGCGATTTTGCTGGATTTTTTTATAACCATGCACTTCACATTGAAAACTTAAAATTGCTTAATTTTAATAACATGTGCATTAAATATATTCTAATGATTCATCAGAGATACCAACACAATTATGCAGCAGCAAAACATATTTGCGGAGAGGAGTGGGTGGGGGTGGCTTTTTATCTGCAATATGGGCAAAAAGTATACTATTTTAGTGGAATTTGACCAATATTCGACCTCAAAACCGTCAAATTGAGGTCATTGAAATGATAAGACTTTAATGGGTTTTCCTGCTTTTAAAAAAAAAGCCGTAAAACGGACCCGATCCCAAAGCAAACGGACCCGATCCCAAAAAACGAGTTTTCACAATCAGCAATTATAACTTTTTTTCAATTTTAGAAGAAATAAAGTATTTAAAAAAAAATATCGTTCGTGGGTATCTTTGTTTCACCAGCATAAAAAGTTCCCTTTCTGAAATGCTCATCAATAAATCCAGTTCAATCCAGATTTGCCCACCTTCACGGTGTTTACACACTCGTTGTGTGACAAACACCCTTGGATTGTAACAGTTTGACATCGTCAGCTTACAGCGCGCGTTGCATCCATGGCAACGTCTTTTCACTATGACATAAGCACCCGAGTTACACGCAGTCCTCATGGAAGATGTATACAGTGACGAGCGAGTACTTTGTCTCCATGGCACATGTTCAATTGGTCACGTGATAATGTTTGTGCGCATTAATACTAATACCATGCGATCGGAGCTATTTTGTTTGCGAATGCAGAATCTGGATGCAAAGTTAGGCTAATTGCAGTAACGGACTTCATTCTGCAACTGATTCTTCGGTATTCGTATTTGCTGTTACCAATGGTGCGAATTTCAGAAGGCAATCGCCCCAAAAACAATGAACAATGACACCCAGTCACAACACGTGGTGTTTTGTAAGTTATACCACGATGAACATGTGTGCAAGTAAGTCTTTTATGTTGTTGTTACTGGTGCATGATCAAGTCATACACTGTTAATATTTAATATTTAATATTGGCAAAAAAGCATTGTATTATGCTTACATGCAAAAAAATTGTTGTTGTTGTTGTTGTTAATTTAACAGTTTGTGATGTTGTTGTTTCCGCTAGAGCTCATAACGAATTAAATTTCCATTTAATTTATTCATCCATGTGCCTGTTTTGATGTGCAATCTTAAACAGCAAGTTTATGTTTGTGACTTTCCGACGGCATTGAAGGAGTACAACAAATTGACGGACCAGCGTTGTTGACATTTATGGACGGAGCTTCGAAAGAAATAGAACGTACCATTTAATATGGAAATGATAATAAATATTAATATAAATAATAAATCATAGTTTGTTGTCGAGTAACCCTAGGCTGAAAGGTCAGCTGCTTGGTATCATATCAATCATGTTTCGTACTCGTTATTTACCTATAAGCGTATCAGCCTCCGGCCGTGGGTTTTTCGCCAGCGAACGATCAAAAACTAGTATTATTCCTTTAATCATTAACCCGTGTGAAAACCAACGTCAGACTTTGTATTTAGTGAAATATTAGTTTTCTAAATATGTATGTATTTAATTAATCATCTCGTTAATGTGTATCAAACTTGCTGATAAAACTAGCAACGCACATATGCTGATTACCAATAAATATAAAAAATAGAGGTTTTTGTAAGAAAACCAATTAATATTTTTTTTTACAAATACCAAATTGCGTGAACATGTCCCTTCAAGTGAACATATCACAAACACAATTGAAAATGTTCGTCTACCATTGGTATATGTGCTTAATTGCTACATGTTACCTTTTATTTCGAGAACATTGGACAACGGCAAAGTTTTATACCATGGCAATGAAAATATGAAAGGCTGGGGAGCCATGCTTCGAGGTCTGGCCTATTGAACTCTTTAACAGCGTTTAAGAAACAACGATTATAGGCTGAGCTCGTTTTTGCTCGGAAAGACAACATAAAATAAGAAAGATACATTAATGAATAAACACCGTGATCGTTCTTTGGTAGTGTACTCATGGTATTAGTGGTAGATTCTTTTACTGGTCTGTTTTTATAAATCAGGTATGTACCAAATACGCAACGGTTTGGACCCGTTTCTTATGTTGTTCGACGCCGATTCATATAAACATGGCAAACGTTTTAGAAAAAAAAAACACCACAACAAAAATAAATAAAAAATAAATGTGTTTGCTGTGTTTGCAAACAATATTTAGTTACAGATTTGTATTCATCAGAAATGAGCGTGTACTCTTCTTTCTGATGTGAAGAATTTTTGCTTGCGTACTCAATACATTTTTCGGCAAGCCAGGACGCCATAGGATTGCCAAGGACACCGTTAAGTCGTTTTGAATACGCATGAATACGGCTTCCAAACGAAAAGAATGCCTAGAACGGCGACCTAACGGCAATTGCTTTGGACTTTTCCAAAGTGAACGCAGAGGCTTTGCGTTCTTGCGGCATCCTGTTTAGAACGCCATAGGATCGCACAATGGACGCAAATGAAGCAAAAGCAGGCAGTGCTTTTGCCAAGTCTGCAGTTGTGTCGTTGACGACATCCCTAGAATGAAGTATAGACACCATGACGTATAATAATATTAATGATAATATTATACACTTGGCCGACCTTTATTGTTTTGTGCAGATCGACCGATAGCAAATCGGTTATATAGCAACGTCCATGTCAGGAACTTCGGCCTGATCGGCCCAGAAGGCATCTGCCTTTCATTCTGTTATTTATCCTCGAGGATAGCTTTTTTATAGTGAGATGTTGTACTTTTCGGAGCCACTCTAACTTAGATTCTTCGTACTGTTCATTCAGGTCGCTCCACACAGGCTTTTCGTTTTATGGCTTCGCCTGGGCTTCAACACGACCCGGGTCCCCCAGGAGTGGTTTCTTGACTTTCCCTTTCACGACCATTGGTTTTGGGTATAATATTGAGCTATTTAATTGCTTTGAAATCAATGTATGTATTCGCACATTAAGGAGAGAACATTTCTTCACAACGGTGTGTTGTTTTTTTTTCAACGCAAAATCAGTTAAGTCGTAGTGCAGTTGCTCTGCAAACGCAAACACCAAGGTCGATGTAGAGTCATATAAGACAAAATAAAAACGTAATATAGACGCCGTAATCTCGCTGATCGTCGCCGCGTAAACTCTGAGGAATCGCAGTATAAACGCACTGAAAACGCAAAGAGGTGATTGGAAAGTTGCGTTCACGCGCAGAACAAAAATAACAGGACCATCGGGACGATTGCTGTATGTATTAAGATTTCTTTGATAAAAACAAATTGTCGTTCTCACCACGACTATCGGTGTTTTCCAAAAACCTTGATAGTAGAGAGGACGTACATTTTGAGAGAAGAGAGGGCGCCTTTCCGTTGTTTCTGGAGTATAACCATAAATGAAATGTTATTTACGGTGTCAATGAGATTCATTTCTCCATGCAATGAACATCCATCGTCGCTTTGTATTGACATAAAAATGATTTGCATAACAGCATTCTTTCCAAAAACAAAAATTAATGCAAACAAAACTAACACAACACGAACACTTTTTACGGGTAACAGGTACTTGAATCACTCGCCATTTAATTTAGTTTTCGTTGTATGTGTGTGTTTGTGTAGCGAATGCGTTAGGTTAGTTGTAACGGAGCCGAATGTAACAGATCATCATTAAGATACGTTCAATATGGTAATAAAACGTTCCAAGAACATATATATGTTAAAATGCTTATGGCGTCGAAATATTGGATAAACTCGCATTATAAAAGCAAGTAATGTTCATAAACATTGCACATACGCAATACATTAGTTGATAACCACAATTAATTTAGCATTCTGTAAAATGATATAAGTCCTCAACCAAATCATGAATTCCCATATTGTACATTTTTTTTGTATAGAAGAATGTGTGTAATTGATGTTTTTCAAATAACGTACCATGTTTAAACGTGTGTATGATGTGTATGAATGTCCGACATGTTTAAAGAAAGAAACGCACTATAACTATAGTTTCTATCAGGACAATCCCATTGACAATTAACAGAAACACAGTGATTATTGATTAGTTTTCATATACCTCAGACTATTATAATTATTATGTAATACGCCCCTTATTAATAGTCATTTAATTGTATTTGCAAACACTTTGCTTATAAAACCCACAAACATGCATTCTAAGTGCGCATATGCGATTTTGTTCCGTTTGTGTTCTTTATAGTTGGTGATCAATATATTGTTTACATAAACTTGAGTGCATGCTATATTTATATCAGGAATGTGCTAAATTGTTAACATTGAAGTATGCATTTATTTTCAAGCAAAAACATAAATATATGTATGCAATGTGGTTTATATTTCGTATTTGAGATGCATCACACTTGCGAAGAACCAACTATCTGATGGAATGTCGTTAGATATATGACACGCATTCCTTCTCACTGCGTAGTCGTTATGTATTTCATCGATTCTATGCACGAAAGAGGCTAACTTATCATACGGTTACATGTGCATTAAGGACGAATTATCTGATGACATATTATACTTCTTTTCGATATTGTTGAGATCGTAATAATGTATATAATCGTTAACATATAAAACATTAGGTTTATTATGACCATATTATAAGTTAGACTAGCCTGTGTCAGACAAGCCTGTGTCAGAAAAGTTGGACTAGCCTGTGTCAGACAAGTTAGACTATCCTGTTCAGGCAAGTTAGACTAGCCTGTGTCAGACAAGTTAGACTAGCCTGTGTAAGACAAGTTGGACTAGCCTGTGTCAGACATGTAAGACTAGCCTATGTCAGACAAGTTAGACTAGCCTGTGCCAGACAAGTTAGACTAGCTTGTGTAAGACAAATTGGACTAGCCTGTGTCAGACAAGTTAGACTAGCCTGTGTCAGACAAGTTAGACTAGCATAGGTCAAACAAGTTGGACTAGCCTGTGTCAGACAAGTTTGACTAACCTGTGTCAGAAAAGTTCGACTTGCCTGTGTCAGACAAGTGAGACTAGCCTTTGTCAGACAAGTTAGACTAGCCTGTGCCAGACAAGTTAGACTAGCCTGTGTCAGACAAGTAAGACTAGCCTGTGTTAGACAAGTTAGACTGGCTTGTGTCAGACAAGTAAGACTAGCCTGTGTCAGACAAGTTGGACTAGCCTGTGTCAGACAAGTTAGACAAGCCTGTGTCAGCCAAGTTACACTAGCCTGTGTCAGACATGTTGGACTAGCCTGTGACAGAAAAGTTAGACTAGCATGTGTCAGACAAGTTAGACTAGCCTGTGTCAGAAAACTTGGGCTATCCTGTGTCAGACAAGTTGGACTAGCCTGTGTCAGACAAGTTACACTAGCCTGTATCAGACAAGTTAGACTAGCTTGTGTCAGACAAGTTAGACTTACCTGTGTCAGACAAAATGGACTAGAATGTGTCAGACAACCTGAAAAAGCCTGTGTAAGACAAGTTAGACTAGCATGTGTCTTACAAGTTGGAATAGCCTGTGTCAGACAAGTTGGACTAACATGTGTCAGACAAGTTAGACAAGCCTGTGTCAGACAAGTTAGACTAGCCTGTGTCAGACAAGTTGGACTAGCCTGTGTCAGACAAGTTGGACTAGCCTGTGTCAGACAAGTTGTACTAGCCTGTGTCAGACAAGTTTGACTAGCCAGTGTCATACAAGTTCGAATAGCCTGTGTCAGACAACTTGGACTAGCCTGTGTCAGACAAGTTGGAGAAAGGATCTCAAAATCTTTCCTGATATTCTATTCTTTTTTTTTTAAATTATAAACCTTAACCGTTAAGCTTGTTATGGTTTTTGTGTCACAATTGTCGAAAATGAACACAAATCAATGCATGTTTTTTTTTCTTGATGCCAAGAACCAAAGATTAGCTAATATAACATCTATGCGGCGTGGGGATACGCGTCGGCCGCTGCCGCGCCATTTCTAGTTATTTTTAGATTTGATCGAGAATGTAAACCGCCTCCAAGTTTCGCTGAATGGGTCAAGTTTCACACAGGTACTACTTCCCCGTACCCCCACATTTTTTTCGTACCCAAAATTTTTCGTACCCAATTTTCTTTCGTTCACAATTTTTTTTCGTACCCTAATTTTTTCATGGTACCCAAAATGTTTTTCGTACCCAATTTTTTGAATATTTTTTTTTACCCAATTTTTTTTCGTATCCAACATTTTCGTACCCACAATCACAATTGTGGTGATGTAGATAAACTTAAATTGATGCTTTTATATCCATCCTCTTTAAAAGCATCGTCACACCATTCTGTCAGTACTTTGATTTTAACAAGATATTGTATATATTGTTATTTAGAAGCTATTATAAACTATATAACGTGTGCTGTAAATGTGCATATATTGCTTGTAAACTCTGTACGGTAGGTTGTGGGTTGTCTTCGACCCACACACAACTATTGACGAGGAAAATAAAATATATCGAACGGAAAATAAACGGCCCTCCCACAAAAAAAAAATCAAAAAAATCTATTAATTAATATTTCACCGTTCTCGTGTTATACGTTGCCCTGGCTTCGTGCAAACAAAGTTATATAATTTAATAGAGATTTGAAATGTTTACGGTTAATCGTTCTATTAACTATTTGACACAGATTTTATTTAAAAAAATTGTTAAATTTATATCAAGAACGACAGTACTACAATACAAACTAGGTTTCGCCTGTTTAGTCTAAACATAGCGGTACGAAGAGAAATACGGCTATGTGACAGGAAAGCGATATAAAGTGGGCCGAGCCGATGCATTCCTTTTTTTCGCACAATTAATGACTCTTGGGACCAATCTTTCAAAACCTCTCAAACAGTATGGAATGTGTCCGTATGCGTTCATTTTTTATTTGATCGCTTGATTATTCTGGAATACAAACGGTTATAGTATTTAATTTGTTTCCGCATTTACATTGTCGTGAATAATTGATATACATGTGCGATTGTACACACTGTCCTAAGAGATGTTTGAAGAGGAAAAATGTATTCCATAAATACGGACAAAACTAATCAACTGTGACACATGACAGCCTTTTTGTATATACCTAAAGGCAAAAGGAGACGCGTCATGCAATCTAGCAGTCTGATCAGGAGCTACACTGTCCGCCATAAAAAGGCACGCACGGTTTCGTGGTTTCATAAGCTGACATAGTATCTTCTGATTAGATTGCGCTACTGCACATCCTGGTCTGGAGTTAAATTGCCCGCAAATGGAATAAGATCCTTTTTTCGAATGACGCCGTCATATTATGGATGCGTTTGCATTAAACCACCATGACGCAAGGACTTCAAGCTTGTTAAGTTACCAACATCAGAATGGAATTTAGTGTTTATAGACTAATAAATATTGATATTGCAAAAATTATCAAATTTCTTAATTGGCTGACATTTTAGTACACAACAGATAAACATGTACGAAGCAATCTGTCCCTATCGGCGAACCGCTACGAACAAAAATGTGATTACGAATTTCAGCATAGAAACAACATTCGATTATAGGAACATATACCGGGTAAAATATGAACCGAAGATGTATGCAGCCTTTTTCTTTCATATGTGTCGGTTGTTTGTGTACGAGAATTCGAATTAAAACATCAAACCATGCCTACCCTCATTAATACGGTTTGTGGTCACTAAGTATATACTTTATACGTGAATGAACTTTTAAAGTCCTAAATTTCAAATTATAACGTCATGATAATAACTAAATAGAAACAAAAAAACATGATAATGCTTTTTACCTGAGTTATTAACCCCAAAAACACAGACTATACTTTTCTTAAAGCATTCGATGAATCTCCATTGCCCATTAATAGTTCTATTTTATCAAACAGCAAGAGCATCACCCGTGCATTATGTTGTTATCAAGTACTTTAACATCACCGTGGTTATTTATTCCATGTTCCTTATCCCATGGCTATTCTATTTATAAAGGACCCGTCCTTAATTCATGGAATCTTTTGCTTGTTATAATGTGTGTGTGTTTTGTTTTGTGTGAGGATGAACGTATTGCAACTTTACATTAAGCATAACAATCAATTTTTAAAATGTGTTTGCGTGTACTTCTGATTAATTGAGATTCATGATTAAACAGTTGTGTTTTTCTTTAATTTTAATCCACCTGTTTCTCTTCTGTTTTTACTTTTTAGTTAACATATTACGTATTTACCTTACGTACAAAATGAACAATGTTGACCTTTGGTTATATGGACGACGTTAATGATAACGTCATTCGTTTAATATGCTTGATATAAATATAGAATGTGTAGTGTTTGAAATTTAATCTATATACTACATGTGATTGAGCTGTCGATAATACTGACTTCCGGTATTACATGTTATGAGTTGATCAGTGAACGATTAATTTAGAATTATGCACAACTAATATGTTATCGATTTGTTATAGAACATACCAAAAATTCAAATGTAAACTGCATGATATACATTATGTAACGGCGTATAATAAGCTATTAATAAATCGTTTGATCAATGTTTAAACAACTTTCACAAATAACTTCAAATGTTCCTTTAATGTCATGAATTATGTTCACATGGTTGACATCACATGCTTCACTATTTCTACAATTTGTGTTATAGATGATTGACAGGTTCGATCAAAACTCAATTATACAAAACGAGCCTTCTGTGAAAAAAACACATTTGCTGAAGTTGCTTTTCACCACCATCATTGGTATTAATTTAAGCATCAGCTTTTGTATTGCCAAAGATTTACGATGAACGTATCAAATGATAAAATGAATAAGGGTTTATTGGTTATAAAATTTAAGTATTGTAACTTTTAATAATTCAGATTTCATGTAGAGATTGCAGGATAACTGAAAATCCATGTTCAAGTGTGAAATGAAAGGCAAAATATTCCCTTATAGGTCATAGATTTGCATTAAGATTCGTTTATGGTATACCAGCTGTTATTCGAATATTGCATTTTAAAATTCGCTTGCGCGATTATAGTTGATATGTGATTTTCTCTAGATCTTTAGATCTCCCATATATGCACAAAGTACTGGTTCTAGTCCCAGTAAATGGACTCAGGAGCGTTTCAAGTAAGTAGTAAGTACTTTAAATGCAATCGAGCTAAAATAAATATGTTTAAACTAAATCAAATATGTGGTTTGATTATAAAATATAAATACATAGTACTCGACGAACGCTTTAAAAACATAACTTGCATTCGCCAAACAAAATTTAATATCCGATTTACTACGACTATATATTTTATGGACTGTACATGTTAACGTTTTGATTTAAATTCATGGACATTCTTGCGTTTATGTATAAAAGTTCTTAGCAGTATCTAAGTTATTTGTCTGATTATCGCGTTCTCTGACTCGGTTTGCAGCGAGTTAAAAACCATGAACGCCACCTCAACGTCGGGAATCAGCAATTAATTGGAATAAATTCCACGCTTTAAAATAAATAGTAAATAATGGGCTCATTTTATATCACTGATACGATGTTGCTGAAGATGTCCGTGTTAATTACTTTCTGCCGATACGATGTTTCGCACTTGAAAAACATTCTAAAACCCATATAGTTTCTCTCTTAAAGATAAGATAGATATACGGTAATGCATTTTGAATTGTTATTGATATAAGTCATTAGAGTCACTAATATCACTACTATAATGATGTTAATGTTTTATGTATAAATACATTGATAGGAAACATAAACCATTAACTGATGTAAACCAAACTGTTGTATTGTAATTGTCGTTTAAATGCAATACATGGCATAATTACTATCTGTAATTTTTAGGTTATTAAAAAGGATACAAATAATAACCGCACGTTTTTCAACAACAAAATCGAATAACCTTAAAAACATCTATTTAATGTTATACTAAGCTTTTAATTGTATTGTCAAGACTTTAACAGCAGTAAGTTTAACTAGCAAAAGTCTTCGACGCATGCTCCCTCGAGACCGGCGGGCAGTTTTCAAATGCAATAGGTGTGTCCCCCGTGACCGGCAGGACCTCTGTCAAGAGAACTACGCCTTTGACAACTAACAGGGAGAAACACTACGTGCCCGGAATGGTTACCACCAACCTAACGCACATGCTTCCGGGAAGAGAATTTAACCCGGTCGTCTAGGTGTGTAGATCAATTACCAACCACTGCGCTTATCGGACATCCAGAAAGAAGAATAATGCCCTTTACTAAAGTTTACATACTATTTAAATACAATAACGGGCGATTCTTAACGTAACTGTGCGTAAAACGGGTGCGTGCATGTCATCGCAGACAAAAGGAGTGTACTCCTCCTTGGTGGATATTTTCAATCAAATTAATTACATAGTTATTGTTTGCATTAAATCAGGTCGTTTATTCTTGAGCAAATAAACATCGTTGTGTGTGTTGTTTTAATCACAAACTCTGTTCACAATATGGAACGGAGCTTTTTTCTTGATTTGAATTTATGTTTAATCGATGTTTAGTTTAGTTGCCGTTATATGAAAAGGTTATTTTCACTTGACATCACAAAGTTACAATGTTATTATGAATTATAACCATTGTCGTTTACACATTATTTTTAAAGATATTTTTGTTGTGTTGCATTTTACATTTTTTAGACCGGATTCTGCAGATAATACAATTTCGTTTGATATATTATTATATTTTTTATAAAACATTAAACGTTCACTCACACAGAAAAATATAAAAAGTAATACTGCTCAAAACATATTTTATCAACGATATAAACAAACAGCTAATCAAACACGAACGATGGTGCTATGTTTATGTATTTAAAACTTGTAAATCGTGAAACATTATTACAGTTTATAACAAAGAAGCAACACACAGAAAAAATACACAATCAAACCACAAATCAGAACGCTAAGCGACGGTACCCAGATTGTCTCTTTCTAAACTGTGAAATTATATAAATCACAGTCATAATCTTGTTAATAATACACATAATTGAACATCGTTCGCTCTAAACTCGTCTTCACAGGTGCAAATCGATATAAGGTTTAAGACTCCAGATTTCTGTCTACACAAGCTGTATGTGATATTATGTATTTCAGAGTCTCGGTTGCAAGACAAACACATACAGGTCCGTAAATATGGTGTACACGTGTTATCTGTGACACGACAGTTGGTATGCTGAAAGATAGACGTGTCTTATTATCTCGTTTTTTTTTAACTCTGTTTGCAGCGATCCGGAAATATAAAAATACAAAATGATGGAGTATTTTCATGTGAATTTTTTACTGGCGTTACCACGTTTCAAAATCGAATAACATTATTTTACTAAGTTTAGTTTTTCTACAAATAATAAATTATATATTGTAAGATATAGTTTGTATAGCTATTGATATGCATAATATTGAAATGCTAACATCACTATACACATGTTTTTATTTTATGGATATTTAACTTACATCAACAGATATAAGGCAAACTGTGTTACGTTAGTTGTCGTTTTACACGTAGAATGTAAAATAAGTACAATCCAGCTTAATGAGGTTATTGACCGGAATAAATTCTAAACGGTGTTAAAGAGATAGTTTTTGTTTCATGAAACGCAGTGTGTTAACAAACTGAAACCGAGCTGCATCACTGAGTTTGAATTTATGTTTAGGCGATTCATAGAAAAGTTGTTGTTATATGAAACTTGTATTGACACAAGACATTGAAAAATTAAAGCCCCATTAACACTCAAAATCAACGAATATTTCGTAAATTATTTCATAAAATAAAGTTAACCCAAAATAAATCATTGTTCATTATATCAATAGTCAACATTTCAACGCCAGATGTGGGCTGGTAACTAAGATTTAACGAAATACAAAAAGCTCGTTTTTATTGTTTGTCGCACAAGATATTCCATTTCAATTTCCCGCAGCGATATCATGCAACCCATGAACGCTAACATGGTACATGAACATGTGTTGAATATATAGTTCCAAAAACGTTTTATCTTGTTAAATCTATGCAACCTGACCACATGTAGCGTTGAAATTAGGCTATTGCTATAAGGATCACTGATTTGTTATAAGGTTTACTTTACTTTTCGAAATATTTTACGAAATGTCCGTTGAGTTTGAGTGTTAATGGGGCTTTAAAATGCTATAACAATTTGTTCTATTCTTGTTAAGAAGAGAAATAGATATTTGTTAACAAGTCTTTCGTGTTGTATTTTAAAGGGACTGTAAACCACGAATGACGAAAAAAGAATGTACTAAAATACCGTATTTTTTACAATTATTAGTTTATATTGATTACAATATCACGACTGGTATATTACATTACCTGAACAAAATTCATATTTTACGTATGTTCGGTAATTAAATTTCGCGATGTAAAATCGAAAGTACATCGCACAAATAGGTGACATAACGATATACTCAATATAAATAACGCTAGTTGATTGATCATTTTATAAATAAAATATATACAATTCACTACGTATGTACAATTTGCATTCCTGGGTTTACCACGTGACGATGATGATCAATCTACTTGCGTTATTTATAGTTAACTGGTAGTTACCTGGTACGCATACCCAGTAAAAATAAATAAATACAAAAATAAAGTAAAAATAAAAAAAACAACTTTTTTCAAGTTAAGTTATATATATATCAGTCGTGATATTTTAATCAATATAAACTAATTATTTTAAAAAATACGGTATTTTAGAACTTTTCTTTTTTCGTCATTCGTGGTTTACAGTCCCTTTAAATTGTTAGGCGTATTATACTGACCCTTACTCTACGTAAATAAGCTAATGATATTTACTTAGGATGTAATTATATATTAAGTTTCGACGAAATATGAAAGGCTCTTGCACTACCAAATTTATAAAGAGTAGTACCGCTCACACCACATTTTATCAAACATATGAACAAACAGCAAATCGAACACGAAATATGATGCCATGTTTCTTTATTTACGAAACGTGTTATTTATTACACATTATACGAGTTTATGACAAAATGCATTACTTCAATAAACGTATTGAATACACAATCAGACAGCAAATCAAAAACGCAAAACGATGATACCATAATTATTTCTTCCTAAACCGTTTTATTTGTATAAACCCTATACAGAATCCTACTAATAAGACACATAATTGATCTGAGAACGGAAGCGCTTTCGTTGGAAGTTCGAGTTCATCCGGGGCACTTAGTTATGTAAACAGAGAGTTCAGATTACAGTCTAATTCTGCGATTTGATGGAGGTTCGCCAAAACAAACTTTATGTAACGTTATGAAATTCAAAGTCTGAATTGCAAGAAAAACACACACAAGTCCTGAAATTATCGTATAGACAGACACAATAGTTTATTAACGTCTCACTTTTGTACATAACAAAACAGTAAATCAATGCAGAATCAGTATATATGTGTACAAAACCACTCTAAAAGAGTTGCAAGAGACATATATGTATATGTGAACTTTGTGAACTAACATTTCGTATTCTCTTAGAAAGGCAAACCTATTATCTGGTTTAAAGGAATAACAAGTAACTTATTCAACAATATTCATCTTATGCTTTGTGAAGGGACGGTTGAATACTACAGCTTGGTACATTATATGGTTAATCTTTGAGTATAATAGATAATACACAATTTATCACCATTTCACTGACAATTCCGGACAGTTCTGTCTTTGAACATGAGCTCATGATGTGCTGTTGATCAGTATAGAGCTTCGTTTTATATTTAGTCTTCACAATTATTGGTGCATAGTTCATTATTTTTAGGCATTTGAACCGTAATTCATGTATAAAGAGTAGTACAAATAATCAGTCTGCATAATAAATTTCGCATGGCTCATTCTGAAAAGCAACTGCAATGCACTTTATTTATTAAAAGAAAACTTGGCAAGCAATTGTAATTGAGTATTTGCTAGAATCCAGCGTTACATGTATGCATTCAACGTCATGGCTATTATTTAAAAAAAATCATACTCAATGCTTAAAAATACATTTAATTATCTTCCTTACAATGTATTTCAATCTACTATCCGTTCTACTTGTACACTATTTTAAAATCGTGTAAAATATTAGCCTGTGTAACCAAAGTAATTCAGTGACATGGCTGCCAGTTGTTCATTATTATATATTCACAGACCGCTTTGTCTGATAAAATAAAACAAAACAACTAGACCGTGCAAAAGAAGTCTTTGTATGAAAGATGAATTATAAAGATGAAAAAATATTAACATGTTTTATTGATCCTTTATCGTGTCATTACTGTTCTTACATTTCATGATCAAGTGACTCTGGCAAACTACAAATATTGTGAATAATCAAATATCAACCCAAAAACTAAAAAAAGATGACACTCAGATAATTTTCCTAAAACATGTTATTGTGTATGAATGTTGCAAAACTCATGCTAGTACGAAACTCAATTGTACAGGAGCGCTTTCAATATCCTCACAAGTACATGTCGGTAAACGAGATTTAAGACTCCATAATATAATGTAAAAGTTATGAAGGCGCACCTAAACAAAATCGTATTATATTTAACGCAATTAATTGCAAGACTGACTTAAACAAATTCGTTTATTTGTATTGCATTTTTACTTTGTAAAATGTAAATTATTTATAGACATAGACTATTATAAGCAACATACGTTGGTTACAAGTAATACGCCCTCATATTGTAAAGCAACTGGTCATCACACTTTGATGAGTATAGTGTTTTTAATAGTTTAAGCGATTTTGTTTTAAATTTCTTCTGCAATATAAATGACACATAGTTCATTATATCAAGCAACACATTGAAATACGTTTCTTTTTCTTTAAAACCAGCAAAACCTGTAAATTCATAGGATCATTTGTATCATTTTGTATTTAATAAAGAAACTGTTTTCATAATGAATCCACAAAACCACATTGCTCGCTCGAATATCCAGCAATTCTTTTCATCTACAGTTAATAACATTCTAATTCTGACTGCTCTTTTCATCGAGCAGTGCTTTTAAAGAATAACAAAATACAAACACGCTTATTTCTCCAAATGATTAAATGATAGCATATGTCTACATTACTTTAAGTCTTACGTTTTCGGCGAAGCTCATTAATTTAACTTTTGACAAAGATTTCATGCGATGATTAAACAGGGGAAAATTGCTAGCCAAACGAATTGCAGAAATATTCTTATTTTTGGGAATTCAAACTTACGATTGTTTAATGTATGCCAATACATGTTGCATATTTGGAGGGTTACAAAGTACATATTAATGGACATTTCTATTGGGTTTGAAAACAAATAATTATGTGTTTGTGTTGTTGTTTGGGCGGGGCTGGTGAGGTGGGGAGAGAAATGGGGACCGTCGACCCTGTTTGCAGAAGTGGTTATAGTTAAATCATTCATGCACAACACAGTTGCGCCGTTTAAAGACACTTTACCGGTTTTTGGGCTGAAATATTAATTAGGACGCGCTTGTATTTGAAAGTAATTGGCATAGATTACGAGTTGTTGTATATTAACACGCAAAATAGGCACTTTTCTAATAGACGATAGAAGCCTCGTCACATAAATTTATTTTAATATCACATATTATATTTAAGATTTACTAAACCATCACGCTTTCAAGATATTCTTTACAATGTAAGATAAATGTGAGTATATTTCCGTGTACCAAAACACACTGCTGGTGGTATACTATAGTGACACATTTGAAATAAAACACACACAGAGAATATGCATGGATTATTCTTATTAATTACTTGAAAAGCTAAATGCACCATATTCATTTGTGCAAAAAACATGTCCTCACTTTAAATTTATTTTCTGTTATGTTACCAATGCCACCCATGAAGCATAAACGAAATATCTACTTGAACATTTTGTCACCATTAATTCCCGGTAAAATACCCGAACACTCAGAGTTCGTAGAAGTGGAATTTAAAGAAAACAAAAGCAATTACAACTTAAAATCAAGTCATGGCTCGTTTATAATTTACGTTTTGCAAGATAAAATACCAGTTAAGCTATTGTTTCCACAATATACCGTTGATTTCTCTTTCACTTCAAACCGTTTTTTTCACTGTTTCCGGTTTTCTAATTATTTTAAATTTAATGTGCGAACAAATTATACGTCACCGACTTATACATAAACTAAATATATGCTGATCAAAACACAGTTTATTACAAAAACAAGAGTTAATGTTGTTTTATCACATACATTTGCTAACATTATTGGGATTGTATCGTGATTAACGTATTTCTTATCGAACAACGATATAATTATATGTAGACATACCATTTACTTATCATATTTGAGATACATCCTTCTTGAGGGAACCATATATCCGTTGGAATATATTTGATGTTTTGTTACGATATCAGGCACGCATGCCTGCTCGCTGTCTTAAAATATCACCGATTATCTTCACGACAATAAATATTTAATACACATACATCATTCTTGAGGGAACCATATATCCGTTTAAATATATTTGATGTTTTGTTACGAAATCAGGCACGCATGCCTGCTCGCTGTCTAAAAATAGCACCGATTATCTTCACGACAATAAATTTTTAATAAACATACACATCTATCTTAACGTATAACAGGTTTTGATATTATCCATTGAATCGTGATAGTTTGACGTGTCATACTTATCTTAGGTGTCGGCCGTATTCAAACCTTCATAGGGAGACAAGTTGCGTGTTTAAGGGTATAACAATATAACTTAGTTGTTTCAATTGTTATGTTTCACTTGGCTTACTATATAAGTTGTTAATCGTTATTCAAATCGATGATATTGCCTTTATTCATATATAGAATGAAAACTTGTATAAGTAGGTCCTCCATCACAATTCATGCTTCTAAATTACAACTAAGTATACTGATTTTATTTGTAAGACTCATTGCAAAAATATATTAACATTCATTGCGCAATTTAAGTGATCGCCAAATACTCTTGTTTCGGTGTATGAAACATCCATATGTTGACTTTTGTCTCAATATACTACGATACGAAATGTTTCGCGTGGGTGATAACACAATCTCAATTGAACTTGTAAATGTATTATTAATGTTATACGATGTTTGTAGGATGATCCTTATCGACGCAAGGAATTTGGAATTATTGTGTTATTGGCAGTTTTAATTGTTCCTGTAAAACGCATTTTTTTGTTCATTAGGTCTTGAACAAAAGTAGTATGCTAAATAGGCAGCCTATCATGTTTTAATCCGATTTCGGTTAATGTCAAGTTTGGACTATAGGGATTAGTTATAAATATATTAGTATGATGATTTGGTTCTAAATGCATACAGTAAAATCAAATCATGTCCATACAGGGCAATCTCTCTTCTATTTCAGCTTTAAATAGCTTCATAATTCATGTAATCATATTATCTACTTTTTAACTGTTTAACGCGACACTGATGTCAACTTCATTAGTTGATACAAATCATTTATTATAAAACGGTAATGGCCAATGCAAAAATAAGTTTTCCAGCTTTGGGGTTTGCATCGATAAGGCACCCATACCCAATGAGTGTATGCGTATTTTAAGAAAGGCGTACATTTTGTTATAAATTAAATTGACGAGAAAACGAACAATAACCGGAATACTCGAATTCGATAACGTTTTTTTTGGCTTTGATGTATTTTCCCAAGCGCGCACGTTAGTGAGATTTTTATTCTTCATTGTATTTTTCAACATTTTTCATTTAATTTTTACCACTCGTAAGGATTATCAAAAAAGGAGGCCCACCCATATCCCATATTTCTGTTGTTGCTTTGGACACCAAGTTTTCGTTATGCAGCATGTAATCAAACGGAAACACTTGAAATTTATATTTCGAGAACCACATTGTATTGAATCATCTAAGTCAATGTTGATGCTCAATGCAAACAATATACATCAGGTTAGTGTAAAATTCCTACCGTATCACAAATGGCCTACAATTTATTTTGAGCAAAGTGATATCTTATAGACATGTTTAAAACAATTAACTTATCTTACCTCGTTTAAAATCGAAGATTTATTCAATCTATAAGATTAAACATACACGTGCAAAGCGTTAGGTATTTTATACCATAACGTAAAGCTTTTATCACAGACATCCAAATTAACATGCATTTAGTGAATTTTTTAAATTCAATGTATTGAATAACAATTGAAGAAAATGAATTTATCGTCACAAATATGTTTATGCTATCTATGATCAGAGCAGAAAATGTGAAGTATATCAAAGATTTTTTCAAATTGCATTTCAGTTCACATGTGCATACCGTTCTCATTGTGAGCTTTTGGGATCGACTTGAGTCTGTCGTGCGTCGTGTTTCGTCCCTGTTTACCTTGTAAACCTTCGAACTAACGTACTTTATGCATCCTCTGCAACTTTGTCTGACAATTAGATTCAATAATAACGCCTTTTGGGACCCGTAATTTTTCATTTTATTCGCGTTTCAGTTTCGTTTGCATGCTGATCTATCTGTTATGTCTGAAAACAACAATGCTTGCTATATTCAAACAAAAGTAAATATTTATAAATTGATTGATTTCTTATTTTAGAAGTGTGAAAGTGTGTTGTATTTGTCTTAGCATTAAAAACGGAATTGTGTTAACCTTATCAAATACGTGTTTTTGTTATAGATACAGCATTCTTAGGAGAACACAAAATATATCTGATGATATGTATTTGATTTTTTGCCCCGTATCAGACAAGCGGGCCATCCCTTCCCTATGTATTTGTCTGTGAATTTCATCGATCCTATGCACACTCGAAGCTATTTTATCAACATGTGTATCAGGTGAGATTCATATGATATGACATAATAATATCGGACATGTTGGAGCCCGTTTCAACTCGAAACGTTGAAGTTATTCGTAACCATGTACCAGGTGTCCATATTCCAGCGTTCAGCATTGAAAAATGCATTGTACACAAGCACAAATAGTTCACAGTTCTTTAGAATTACTATGCTTTTGTCTTCGAATAGGCCAGTTAGCTTATATAAAACAGCATTTATACGTTTTCATTACTCTGCTTTAAAATAACAAGTGGAACACAACCCTGCTTAGTAATTGCATCTTAGGGCTCTGAATTTCCTGTGTAAGAGACTTAATGAAAAAATACATCCATCTAAATTTGGGCAATCCTAAAGTTAAGTGCATCTATTTCGTCTTTAAATCATCCATATATTTATTTAGGCCTTTGTATTGGATGACTGCGATTACAAAATGTTAATTGCATTCTCAGGTTGAGAACAAAAAAACAGACGTAATAAACTGCATGTTAATAGCGAAGAGTAATTGAAAAAGACTAATTGTTATTTGATAAACATATATATTTGTTTTTAACATTGGGTGATATGGGTAGATAGGGGATGGTGGTTACGTAATAATAAAACTCCGCTTATTTAAGGTTAATACAAATTAAAATTAAAGAACATTTCTGTACAAATATGTGTTTTCAGCGTTATGCTGATCTATAATTTTGTCATAATCAATATACTTAAATTTGTACGAATTCTACGTTACAACTGGAAGATAATATCCTGATAGTTAATATATCCTTTTTGTGTCAACACCTTTGTCTAAATAAACATTTTTTATCGTTGCATGTAGTCTAATATCGTACCATTTACGTCAGTCCGGATAATATAAGAATTTCAGAACCTCTCTATAAAATCAATTAAGTTTGGATTTTTTTCTGTAAACGTGAATTATTCATTTGATGGCTCGATATATATGGTTTATGTCCAAATGACCGTGACTATTTGATAAATACTTTTGTTCAACTGTATAAAGATAGCATATGGAATTCAATAAATATAGCAATTCTTACGGTTGCACATTGCCTTTATCGTTATCGCTCAACAAAACAAAATCGAGAAACAAATAACTAACCTATACGGAGTTATCCTTGTACCACTAGCGCCATTCAGTTGCGGTAACGTAGTTCCCCATATATTTTAAAGGTCAATTTCAAAGGAAATCCGAAGTCAATATATTTAACGCTATTTACATTGAAATATGAT